>BQNB010017963.1:4903-41044 GCA_026074375.1 Tanacetum coccineum
AAAGATAAAGCGGTAATAAATGCATTATTCTTAAATTGTGTGTTTTTTGTCGGGTGACGATAATTTTAAGACAGATGGAGTATTAAATAGGGTAAAAGCTAAAAATACTCTATGTACTATCTCAGATAACTCATTTTACGTAATGAATTCTTAAATGTGTCATTATACCTAGTGAAACCTTCTTTTTAACAAGGGTAAAAGCTAAAAATACTTTATGTATTATCCTAGATAACTCATTCTACATTATGAATTTTGACATGGCACTAGGTATAATGACACATTTAAGAACTCATTATATAGAATGAATTATCAGGGATAGTACATAGAGTATTTTTAGCTTTTACCCGAAAAATAATGTGTGTAAATTGTTATTAAATAAAGAAGGCTTAAAAGGGTGGAAAATGTTATAAAAAATAAAGTGTTGGGGCTAAATATCACATGGGGGCAAAAAAAGAAAACAGAAAAATGTATTCACGTCAAATGATATTCTGGATAGGGTTACAATAGGAAGATAAGTAAAAGATTTGCATCCTTTAGAAAAATTAAAACTTCGATGCTTACAAAAAGAAAAGATGAAAACTTCGATGCTTTTAAAGACCATTATCTCTTTAAAAAATACACACACAAATCATAATTATGAGACATCCTTTTTTACCCCTTTTTGCCCAACATATGTTGCCAAGCGAGGTTTGCCACATTTAGCGGTTTAGGTTATGGGTTCGGGTCCCTTTGAGTAAATCAATGTTTAAGTTTGTATCAAAATTTGAATATAATCAACTACGGGACCGTCAGTCTTTTTATATAATCTATTCAGGCAACTTGTTGATTCTGATGGCAAACCAAGAAGCCACCTAGCTTAAAATTTGTTAGGCAATTCACACCCTTCACAGGTAGTCAGGGACCATTCAGTATAATGACATGATAAAGATTATATTAATTAACCAAGGCATTTATAATACAAAAAGCCAAGGACTATGATATAACTAAACTTCATATTTTTATAATAATTATTTTCAAGTATTAGATTTGCACGAGTAAATGAAAAATTATTTTCCTCTATGATTGTAAGATTACTTTTGAAATTTGCAGACTTGTTTCGGAAGAATAGATGAGTTTAGGAGTAACAAATCCATAACAAACTTTAGATCGATCAGCCTAAAAAGAGCAGTTCAGAAAATCACAGCAATTGGTCGTTTTTCTTTGTAGAACACGTCGTCTCATGTCATGTCTCCACCGTCTATATCTTTCTTTCACGAACATATTCAATTAGAGAATTACATCAAAACACTTACCTAATCTCCCACTCACCACTCCCTCTCTAGAACACCGCCAAAAAAACACACACACAGAGTTGTAATTGGCTTCTTATCAATAGGTGTAGAAAATTATGTTAAATTTTTTCATCTTTATGAATAGTTCTTTTTCATAAAATGAAAACATATTTGCATGCTTGATCGATGGTTGTCTTCTAATTTTTCAGTTTGATAGGTTTTCATCTACGAATTGTTACAAATATGATACTTATTTTTTGTTATTTGGGATCTTTGGTAGTGAGTTGAGGTTGCAAGATATTTGGGATCTTTGGTAGTGAGTTAGAGTTGCGAGATGTTGGTTACCCTGTTCATTTTGAAGATGCGATTGGACCCAAGATTGTTATAAAGGTAATTAAACTTCAAATATCAGTTTTACTTGGATAATATATCATCATTAGGTTCCGTGAATAAAATATGAATTTTTTGTATTTTGCAGTAAAAGACTGATGGTGAGCTTATGCGAGAAGCATTGAAAGATGCAGATGTTGACAAATACCGGTAATTCTATTCTTATGAGTCTTTAAATGGTGTGTCATATACTAATATGTATAAGTAAGATCAGTGTTGGGGTTAATGTCTTTAGCCTGATCTCAAAATGCGTAAGACAACTCATGTGTAGATGCGGAGCTTAAGTGTTTCACGGTTATAGTTTACAGTACTTTATAAGTTTCTACGTGGACCATAGTTTTAGGTTCTTTTTAATCCATCTATCTATAAGCGGGTTGATTCAGGTCTCAACTGGGTTAAGCAAAATAAAAAGAGAATTAGCTATATGCAAAATGAGTTGGATGGTTAAAAGTCAGTTCTAAATATATTTTCTAAATGTCATTTGATAGAAAAATAAATTATATGGTTTGGAGTATAGTATAAGTTTGGTTCTGCTATATGTGTTTACAAAATAGTCGTGAAAATGACGAGAGTGGCGGAATTGAAAACATTGTTAAAAAGTCTGATAATTATAGTAGTTGATGTTGATCAAGAATATTAACCATGATTAGGATAAAAAAAAGTAATTTCTTAGTAGGTTTTTAAAAGAAAGTTGTCACACTCTTAAGCTTAGTGGGGGTCATGGATTATTTAGATTAGTACAAGTTGACAAAATGTGGCAGTGAGTTGTTTCTCAATGTGTAGAGATGTCGGTATTAGATAGGTGACATGATTCATTTTGCAATTGAACTATTAAAGTTAGCATGTTAGATCTTTTATACATAGGGAGGTGACTAAATGAGCTTTTTATGGCACCTGGACATGTCATAAATAAGTAAGCACCCAAAACTTGGTACCAATTTGCTCATGTAACTTTTGGATTTTTTTAGCTTTTAGATCGTGATATATAGTGATCACATATATTCCTAGCAACTTTTATATTAATTTTGTTAAATGTATATTCTTATAACCTAAAATAATTGTTGGAGTTCACGCCGTTTTTTTCTACTCAAATGCATGATCGTAATTTCAATGCATCTTTAATGAATGCATTTAATGATGAAAACCCGCCCGACCCGACACACACATAATTAGTTCCCCCGTTTTCTTTGTAGAACACGTGTCTTCATGACTCATTGTCTCCACCGTCTCATATCTTTCTCTCTCACCGACTCATATTCAATTGAGTGAATCTACACCTAAAACACCTTACCCTAATCTGCTCCCACTCACCACTCCCTCTCTAGAACACCGCCAAAAAAAACACACACAGAGTTGTAATTGGCTTCTTATCAATAGGTGTAGAAAATTATGTTAAATTTTTTCATCTTTATGAATAGTTCTTTTTCATAAAATGGAAACATATTTGCATGCTTGATCGATGGTTGTCTTCTAATTTTTCAGTTTGATAGGTCTTCATCTACAAATTGTTACAAATATGATACTTATTTTTTGCTATTTGGGATCTTTGGTAGTGAGTTGAGGTTGCAAGATATTTGGGATCTTTGGTAGTGAGTTGGAGTTGCGAGATGTTGGTTACCCTGTTCATTTAGTAGTTGCGAATTTGGACAAAGAGTTATAGGTAATTAAACTTCAAATATCAGTTTTACTTGGATAATATATCATCATTAGGCTCCGTGAATAAAATATGAAATTTTTGTATTTTTGCAGTAAAAGACTGATGGTGGGCTTATGCGAGAAGCATTGAAAGATGCAGATGTTGACAAATACCGGTAATTCTATTCTTATGAGTCATTAAATGTTGTGTCATATACTAATATGTATAAGTAAGATCAGTGTTGGGGTTAATGTCTTTAGCCTGATCTCAAAATGCGTAAGACAACTGATGTGTAGATTCGGAGCTTAAGTGTTTCACGGTTATAGTTTACAGTACTTTATAAGTTTCCTACGTGGTCCATAAGTTTTAGGTTCTTTTTAATCTCCATCTATCTATAAGAGGGTTGATTCAGGTCTATATGGGTTAAGCAAAATAAAAGAGATTAAGCTATATGCAAGATGGAGTTGGATGGTTAAAAGTCAGTTCTAAATATATTTTCTAAATGTCATTTGATACAAAAATAAATTATATGGTTTGGAGTATAGTATAAGTTTGGTTCTGCTATATGTGTTTACAAAATAGTCGTGAAAATGGCGAGAGTGACGGAATTGAAAACATTGTTAAAAAGCCTGATAATTATAGTAGATTGATGTTGATCAAGAATATTAACCATGATTAGGATAAAAAAAAGTAGTTTCTTAGTAGGTTTTTAAAAGAAAGTTGTCACATTCTTAAGCTTAGTGGGGGTCATGGATTATTTAGATGGACAAAAGCTGTAAATGGGTAACATACTTTTTTGTTTTGTGCTACTATGAGTAACTTACTTCAAAAAGTATCAACATAAGTAACCTACTTTTAAAAAGTCACCAAAATGTGTAACCATTGTTTTTTCTTGTACACTTCAGTTATCACCTAGGATGTCATGTGTACAGTCAAAGTCAAAGTCAACATTTTTATTTTTTTTTGTTTTTTTTTGTTTTTTTTATTTTTAATTAAAAAATATAATTTTATTTTAAAATAAAGTAAGAAAAAATTAAAACAAATTATTAATTTTTTTTAAATAAAGTACGAAAAAATTTAAATAAAGTAATTTTTAATTTTTCTTTTTTAAATAAAAATTTATAATTTTTTTCGTACTTTATTTGAAATTTTAAATTACTTTAATTAAAGTAATTTAAAATTTTAAAAAAAAAATTCTTGCATTAATTAAAGTAATTTTTAATTTTTAAATTTTTTCGTACTTTATTTAAAAAAAATTCGTACTTTATTTAAATTTTTAAATAGAGTAAATAAAAATTTTAAATTTTTGTTTTAAATTTTTTTCTTACTTTATTTAAAAAAAATATTATTTTTAATTGAAAATAAAAAAAACAAAAATAAAATTAAAAAAATAAAAATAATTGTTTTAAAAAAAAAAATTTATAAAAAAAATATAAAAAAAAAAAAAAAAAAATAAAAAAAAATGGTTTGTTAAAAAAAACCTGTAAGCTAAAAATAAAAAAAAAAAAAAAAAAAAAAAAAAAAAAACACACAGAGCATAAAAAAAAAAAAAAAAATAAAAAAGTTAACTTTGACTGTACACATGGCATCCTAGGTGGCAACTGAAGTGTATAAAAAAACAGTGGTTACACATTTTGGTAACTTTTTAAAGGTAGGTTACTCATATTAATATTTTTTGAAAAAGCTTACTCATAGTAGCATAAAACAAAAAATATGTTACTCATTTATAGCTTTTGTCCTATTTAGATTAGTACAAGTTGACAAAATGTGGCAGTGAGTTGTTTCTCAATGTGTAGAGATGCCGGTATTAGATAGGTGACATGTTTTATCTTGCAATTGGACTATTAAAGTTAGCCTGTTAGATCTTTTATACATAGGAAGGTGACTAAATGAGCTTTTTATGGCACCTGGACATGTCATAAATAAGTAAGCACCCAAAACTTGGTACCAATTTGCTCATGTAACTTTTGGATTTTTTTGGCTTTTAGATCGTGCTATATAGTGATCACATATATTCCTAGCAACTTTTATATTAATTTTGTTAAATGTATATTCTTATAACCTAAAATAATTGTTGGAGTTCACGCCGTTTTTTTCTACTCAATGGTATTACAATAAGCGAATGTTCATGAGACATCTTAGAACTTGGTCAGATAGATGGAATACTTCTCTGTAATATTTTCAATCATTTCAAGTTATTTCTTCGTTTCTCAGGTTATAGGACCTTATCATCCATTGCCCTTGAGAGTTTTCTTAATTGGAACCCATTATCGACCATCCATCGATTACTCTAATGTGCAGCTCGCAAGTGATTCTAATCGTGCGTATTACATATATCAGGTATCCTGATCACTATGAAAATGGTATATAAGCTTTATTTAAAGTAGATTCACCCGTTAAGTTGATTTTTTTTCCTTCCTGGAAAAAGGTTTTCCAACAGGATTGATTAAGAAAGCGGAAAATGGCACCGGATTATGGCGTGAAAAGAATTTTTAAAGGCCGAAAGAGCTGCAAATCCATGAGAAATGGCGAAAGAGAATTATACAATGTTGCTTTCTATGTCGCCAGGTAGCATTTTTGTTTTGCTATCTTTGTTTGGAATCTATTTTGTTTCAATTTTTTTCAATTTATGTATCTTTTATATCATATAAGCCCTCACGTATGTGCGAAAATAGTATGGAAATTAGCACAGACAGCTCTTAAGGGAACAGGTCTTTAATGGTCAAAGTTAGAAAATGAATATGTGTGTATAAAGGACTTATAGTATCATGTATGAAAAATAGTACATGCCGCGTTCATGAGCATCTTTATATGGAATGGATATTTCATAGACCTCATGTGCGCCTTCGTAGGAAGTGATTTCGTGACTAGGTTGAATGTGTTGGTTCAGTGGGTGTGTTCGCAGGACGTGTTTAGGGGGTGTGTTTAGAGGGTGGGATCGGATTTGGGTAATAGTTCTCCGACCCCAAAAGAGGTATTTAATTTGATGTGGACACGTATTATAATGTCATCTGAACGCTTACTATACGAGTGAATATTAGGTCATTTTGGATTATACTTTACCTTTTAAATGGGTCTAATGAGTAAAGTTAGAGTTGATTAAAGCTAGAATAAGTTTTGTTACAATGCTTTCAAAATGCATACAGAATTGTTAAACCATAATTCTAAACTTTAGATTATCATTTCTAATACTATAGCATTTGTAGATACATAATACATTCAATTTATTTGTTAAATTCAAGACAAGAAAATAGAAAAGTGTTACCAGACCCACCTCACTCCAAAACTTATGCATTCACACGCTTTTATAAAATATGTAGGAAATTCGGGCGTGTTTCCCGCCTAATTGGAACCCCTTCTATGCGGGTTTTGGAAATAGACACACAGATGAGTTTACCTACCTCAAAGATTGGATATCCAAGGGAAAAATCTTTATCATCAATCCTAAGGTACGTATACCGTTAATTATTTAGCCCTAATAATGTTTTCGTTTTGTTAAGTACGATTATTGCTATGTTTTTCTATTAGGGCGAGGTTGTTGTAAACCATTGTCAAGACACAAAGCCAAAGCCAACATCCAACGCAACTTCGTCTAAAGTACAGGTACGAATGGTTTCCCTTTGTCATTTTACTATAAACGCTTTGATTTTGTTCATACCGACCGCGAATGCAACTGAAACCTTTATCGTGACTGCTAAATTTTATTAGGATGCATGATTAGAACTTATGTTAGGGGCGCGTTATGGTTTAGCGAATTAGTTGGATAGTTCATGAATCCTGGGTACCTTTTTTCTGTTTTCAGGGTGTTATCTACGCTTTAGTTTCTTAGTGTAGTTTAGTGAACGTAACGAGTACATGCTATTCAGGGTATTAATATACATGTGGTTTGCGGTTAATTAGTTTGGCTTTATGCCGTTTAGCATGTTTGCTTGATTGACTAACATTTTGGAGCTGTCTACCCAATTTCAGCATGCATACATGTTATCGATATGTTAGGCATTAATTTTAGGGGGTTTGTGGGACAGTGGGATTGTTCGTTTCTTAATTTCCAAATACCTTTATATGATAGTTCAAGCAGTTTTAATAGCAATAAGTTGATAACTAATTTTACTAATTAGTACTATATGCAACCTTGGTGATATCGTTACTCTGCCAAATACTTCACATTCCATCCAAACTTCTTGCACTTTTTGGTTAATGACAGCGACCCACAAACAAACTCTTGCTTTTGCTTTTCTAGAGGTAAATATAGGCAATATCTAATAAGCTGGTACATTTTCTGGCCAAATAACAAAGCCGCATATATGTGTAAAATTTATATCCTCTGTTGTTGCAATCTCGGATGTGTCAAGTGGTTCGGATATGATAGCTTTTGCTTCCCGCTGAATCATTTGTCTTAAATATGCTTAGTTTTTTCTTTTTGGTCCGCAGTGCCATCTACCAGCGAACCCTCTTCTTCTAACGCTATCATTCCAAAGAGATTATCACGACACATTCTACCAAGCGCGAGTAGGCAACACATTCGTCCTAATAGAAACTTTAGAATACGTTGGAGACGTGGCGATATGGAGAAAGGAATAAATACATCGTGTTAATGGAGGTTAATCAATTCATTCATATTCTTAAAACTAGTTGTTAATATTTTAAAGTAGGGGATAATAGGCCGGGAAAGTCGTAATTTTTGGAATTGACGCTATAAAGGATGGATTTGGGCTGATCATTTGTGGACTGTTCCTGTGTGTTACTTTGAGTGAGTCAAATGATTCTATATTTGAATCCAACAAACGCGTTACAAGTTGTAGAATATGCGTTACAGGTTGTTGGTGATGAGAGTGATCAAGATTTGCTTTCATGCCCAAACTATCCCTAACTAATTTGTAAATTGTTGTTTGCTACAGGCTTACCTCACCAAGTGGCCTCTTCGTAAGCAACTAACCAGCTCCTTACTGGCTTGACGTGGGGGGGTTTTCTTCACGTCTTTACGTATTCATCCGTCCATTCCACAACCTTACATGATCGGCGAAGCTCATGTTCAGCACAATAGCATTGTCAGATGGTTGTCCCTATGTTCAGAGACAGCACTGGCTGTATGTGGATCTTCTTTAAGTAGCGGTAGCCAAAATACTCAGCTTTTGCAGCTCCCAGATGCATCCTCAACCCAGTGGTCAAAATATAAGGTCGCGCTCGCATGCTGATTCGAATGTTTTTCAAAGATATTCTCAGCTCTGTGCAGGGAATGCAAGACCATGGTCTTCGGTACACAACAGTCCCACGCACACTGCACCTTTGAAAGGTATTTGGAATTTACCATCTGTTACTTGAGTGAAACTTCTGACATTTCGTCTTAGATTTCTCTTTTTATGTGGACGTATTATTTTCCAAGAACAGCATCAGACATTCAGATAACTACTTCGGGTTGTGTGAAACGCATGTCACTGCTAGACGCTGATTCTGATATCTTCCAAAGATACTCTCAGCTCTGTGCACATAATGTAAGACCACGGTTTTTGGCTGATTTTCCAGAAGCGGGTTATGTTAACAACTTTGAACCGCACGCTAACTATTACTCTCAGCTCTGTGTGCGGAACGTAAGACCGCGGTGAGTTATAACAATTCTTCTTAATTTTTTTGTTTCATTTTTATTTACTTCATGTTTACAGTTTCATTGTTCACCATTGAATACATGCATATATAAGGGACCAACAACGTTGTAAATCTGTGTGCAGGCTGGTGCTGCTATACCGGTACAATATAAGCCTGCAATGAGGTTAGATGCTGGGATTATTTTTTTTAGTCTTCTTACAAAGTGCTATTAACTAAAGGTTTTAACTATTGATTAGGCTAGATTGTTATGTTTATTATTAGGTAGTTCGCTAGGTGCTTTAGTATTACAGTTTCATTTAGAACAGTTGCTTTAATATCATAGTTTTGAAAAAACATGACACCATTATGAAAATTCAAATGTATATTAACTTTTCTTAAACAAACAGGAACAACACCGGAATCTTCTAACAACCGCAAAGATCAGAACATCGAACAACAAACGCAACGTCATCACTACAGGTTAGAACACTTACGTTAGTATCGCAGTCTCCCAAAATTATGGAACCATTGCCGAACTTCAACCGCGTATTAACTTTTCATGAAATGATAGGAACACCACCATCATCTCCTAAATCAAAACATCAGAACACTAAACATCGAGTCATGACCACTACAGGTTAGAACATTTAGTTTAGTATCGCGGTTTTAAGAAAAGATGCAGCCATTATTAAAATTCAGATGTGTATTAACTTTTTCAGAAAATAAATGACCGACACTTAAAAAGTAGATGTTTATATGCATACTGTTAATATATAATGTTTTGGTTCCGGGTATTTGTATGCGATTCATTTTTGGCACACATTATGTATTATGAACATTTTTGGTTTTGTATAACTGCATTTTTCATCTGATGCGTGTTTGGGTTAGGTTATTTTAAGGCTTAGTTTTAGTTTTTCGCTTTAGGCGATATTATTCAAGTATTTTAGTTACGTCAAAATTGTGATCATGATTACTACTATATTAGGATTACTAGGAGTGTGCACGCTTTGGTTTGGGTCGGTTTTGGCTAAAGCCAAAACCGAACCGATACATTTGGTTTTTATTTCTTTTATGTAATTTGTTAAAGCTAACAGCCTTTACTTATATATTAAATACGCGCGTGCACAGAATTTTCATTTTAAAAAACTTCAGAAGAAAGTCTATAATGTATTTCAAATATATGCAGGCATCCATTACAAGCTATCCGTATAAGCCGGATCGGGTTAATACATAACAACATTATGAATTAGGACGGTTGCTGAATGCATTGAACAAAAGTTATGATGTTTTCAAGCAACGGTATGATACTTTGGGCAACGATATCTTGCAATGAACCAGGGTAAAGAATTAGAATAACGGGTTGTTGCATTGCGACGCCAGCTTGATGCGTGTCTATGGAAGGTTGTTGCGTTCGAATGTCAGGTTGAAGCATTACATCGGTGGGCTAACGGATTGATTCAGCGACTGCCGTATTGCATCGGCAGGCTGCAGCAGACAACCAACCTCAGAAAGAAATCTGCAGGAAAGTTGTTGACCTTTTCGGCCAAAAAAAGACTATAACATTACCAGTATTTTAATCTCAGAAACCTACTAATCTATTTGGTGTATAGATAGCTTAAATTCTTTTGGTATATGAGAACTTACTTAATAAATCTTGACAGGCTGATCCAATACTCTACGGCGAAATTCTGGCAGCGGCTTTACACATGAACAACATCGACCAACAGGCGAACATACTTACGGCTTTATGTTTTTTTTACGAGCATGGTAGCGGCCACATAACAAAGAACGAGCTAGAAGAAGCTGGAAATAAGTTTCTTACAGATGGTGCACCACGTGGTAAGTGATTATTTGTGATAAACGGTTCCTTAGTAGTTTCAGATGGGTATATTATTCTGATATTTCTATTGTGTTTTTTTGTAAGCTTGTGCGCTAAAATAGGAATCTGTTTGGCATTTGGTCGGTCTTTTAAACTGTAGATATTGTTTATAATACAAATCCCACTATAAAAATGATGGCTTTATGCGTACAGATTGTTAGATTCTGGATGTTTAGGTGTGTTGCATCTAATTGGTGAGACGTTGATATCTTAGTGTTGGATCTAAGCGGTTTTGAGTGTGTAGGTGTTTTTAAATTACAAAGCGCCCATATAAGTAGTTGATTCAAACAACAATCTCATAGAGCCCCTATAAGTGAGAATTTCAGAAAGCAAATCCAAACAGTCCCTCTATGTAACTAATTCGAAAGACAATCTAAACATTCCGTATAAGCCACCACATGCTATATTTTTCTATGTGCGTCTGTTTTTTTATGCCACTTGCTTGCTACCACTAAAGGCTCTTAAAACATACAATAAATTTTTTCTATATACAATACAAGTAAATCGTTATTTAGGAATCTGATCGTATCTCTTGAATATAAGCTTTTATATTCAATTGCTATTTCTACTAATTTGCTGTTCAACTTCTTACTTCCATTATTTTTTGAGACAACATTAAATCATGACATATTGTATATGGAGAGGATTTAAGGTAATGGAAGTAATTACGTTAGAACCCGACTTCAGATATATGTGTGCCACTTTTTGTTCATACAAGGCAATGATTTTTCTTTGTTTGACATATGAATTCATTTAGGTAGACCAGAAGCTAATGCAGAACACACAGTTACCCACCGACATCAAAGCTAATGTGGTGGTAGCTAAGGACTGAAACGGTAAGTACAAGTAAAAACTAAATAGAGAGAGAAGAAAGATCCTATGATCTTGTCGTGAAGAATTTACTATGGCAGGCGACATTCATACCATCTATTGAAGAACTTGACACAAGTTATTTTGAGTCGATATTTGGAATCCGGAAGATGTATAGTTCATATAATGTCAGTCCATTTTTTAGTATTATGGAAGCTTTTGTTTTGTACTGGTACGTCTGGGTTACCAATTTGTTTCGTTTGGATATTCATTCATAGCAACTATATATGTAATCTGAAAGTCTTTTAGTTTATACAATGATGTGATCTTTTTAGACTTGCAACATTCATGTGTGAACCAATTGTCACAATTCAATGTCTTTCTCATATGCCATTATCCTTTCCTACCTCGGCTAAAATCCAATGAACACACAGCTCGAAAATGAAACGTAAATACTCGCGTTCGCAAACACCCCCGCTTCATCCCGACGTGAAGCGCGGGTTTAAAACCTCGTTTATATTAATTAACCAAGACATTTGTAATGCAAAAAGTCAAGGACTATGATATAACTAAACTTCATATTTTTATAATAATTATTTTCAAGTATTAGATTTGCACCATAAGTAATGTAAAATTATTTTTCCTGTATGATTGTAAGATTACTTGTGAAATTTACAGACTTGTTCGAAAAAGAATATATGAGTTTAGGAGTACACAAATCCTTAACAAACTTTTGATCGACTCAGGCCTAAAAGAGCAGTTCAGAAAATCACAGCAATTGGTTGACATATACAGAGAGACATCTACTCGTACAGGCCATTGTTTTGGTTTGGCTGGTTAATTAGCTCGGTTCTAGCTTAACCGTATGCGTTCCTAGCTCTGTGTATGCTATCAAGGAGCACCGATTTGCAGACATAAATTTAAATAGTTTGGTTCTTTAAGTTATGTTTTTCGTATCCTGTTTTTTAAGGAACATGCCTTACAAGTTGCACTGGTTTAATTCACAGAGACTGGATTCTTATATTTTTAAAGAACACACCTTACACGTTCTGTTTTTCGTAGCCTATTTTTTTGTAAGAAGGCTATCATAGATGACCAAAAATGGCATTGTCTAACTTTTAAAGAGTATGGCTTCTTATTTGATCTAATAATTAACTTACAATAATCCGCTCACTCATTGAAAACACTTGCAAAAGAGGTAATGATAAGGTTGCTAGTAAACGCACCAAGGCACGTTAGACCGACGTGGCCTTCGTTGGTGTCTCGTTACTGCTTTTTTTCGGTTAAGAGTTTCCTCGGTAAATTTTATTACTCCAAAAAATTTATAAGTACAAAGGATGAGGGTGAGTCCCACATCTCCGCCCGTTACATAGGCAAAACTACTTCCTTATAAGAAGGTAAACAAAGTGACTAGACTACAAAAGAAACAAGAAACTATTTCTTACTACGACCTCGAACTCTGATATCCAAATTATCGCATATATCTTGAATCTTGTCAAGAAAATCCTGACCTTTATACGTATCATCATCGTGCGTTGGTTTGTGCACGTTGGGGAGCTCGTTGGGTTACCAACGAGGCGTTGGTTTGGCACAATTCAAGAAATTCGACCGTTGCAAAACGTAACGGCCATATTCCCTTCTTTTAAAAAAACTTTTATACATTATTATATCTATAATACTCCATTTCACTCTATATAAACACAATCATACAACAATTTTAACACACAAACAAAACACTTTCACTTTCATTTCCACACAAACTACAAATATGAATCCGAATTCCAATGATGAGTACCAAAACGTTTCCGAAGACGATGACGAAACCAACTTGTGGTTTATGACGAAAGCTATCGAGATGCACGAGATGATGGAACAAAAAGGTCAAAGTTCAAAGTCACGACAACTTATATATTGTGAGTACAACAATGCGAAAGAACGTTTAATGCGTGACTATTTTGGTGAGCATCCAAAATATCCGGAATTCAAGTTTAGAAGCCACTATCGTATGAGCCGAAAACTATTTTTAGAAATAGTCGAAAGTATATCTTCTTATAATGCCGAACATCTTTTCGAGCACTTTAAAATTCTTTAAAAGCCAATCGATTCCTCATCATAGTACATTAAAATCTTTTTAGTCCTAAGTTTACGGGTCATCAAATGAGTTTAAATGTTATTATGAAATGCACTTTCGTCATACGTCAATTGGCATACAGCTCATCACCCGATGCATTTGAAGAATATTTACAAATGGGTGAACATAGCGCACGTGATTGTCTTAATTTTTTTACTATGTGCATTATTGATTTGTACATGTCTGAGTTTTTACGGAAACCGAACTTTAGCGACATCTAAAATTTATATGCGCGCCATAACGCGGTTCATCGTTTTCCGGGAATGCTCGGAAGCATTGATTGTATGCATTGGAAATGGATAAAATGTCCAAAATCATGGCGCGGCCAATTTGAAAAGGGTGATAAAAATATCCAACAATAATGCTCGAAGTTGTTGCTAGTCACGATTTGTAGATTTGGCATGTTTTTTTGTGTAGTGGGTGTGAATAACGACATAAAGGTTTTAAACAATTCTCTGTTATTCGACGACCTTCTTGATGATATCGCACCTGTGGCTCATTTTCTAGTAAATGGAGTTCAATATGAAAAAAGGTATTACCTAGCTTACGGTATATACCCACAGTAGGCACGTTTGTCAAATCTTTTATGGTTTCACGAGACGAAAAACATGGATTTTTAAACGACGACAAGCAAGTGCAAGAATTTAATGTCGAACGAGCTTTCGGTGTTCTCCAAAGCGTTGGAAAATTATACAACAATCGGCGCGTTGGTTTACGAAGAATCATGTATACTTGCATCATATTGCATAACATGATTTTGAAATATCAAAAGTTTAATATAAGTGAATTTAACGAGATGTATGTTAGTCCGCAATCAAACATGCAACGTACATGGTCGAAAGATGTGAAGTCCAACAGAGGAAGGTCACGAAAGATGTGAAGCCAACAACAAAATTACTTAACTAATAATTTGATGTATTTTTAATTTTTCGTATTTTTTTAAGCGTATTATTTTTAAATTTTTGTATTATTTTATTGTAATTTGAATTTTTTAATTTAGATGAATGAAATATTGTTTTGTTCGAAAAAAATGGATAAGAAAAAATATATTGGGTCTTAAAAGTGTAAGTTACTGTTGAGCCTGTTTTTAGGTAAGTTAGTTGATCGTAAATTAAGAGAGAAAATGGTGATGTGACGCACAAGTAGAAGTAACTTGCATGTTACTACACCTTGTGCTCATAGATAACCTGATACACATAAGCATGCTTCTACAAAGCTAGTCTAGTTACGGTGAGATGTTCACCCATGCCACATAAGCAAAAATAACTCCTAAGAAGCCAAGGTACCATAACATCGTCACATCAGCTTTAACATTTTAACATTAACACAAAAAAAAGCTTCTGCAATCATAACCCTATTTTAACACCACTTTTTGGGACCCACCCTTTTTTTCTTTTCCATTAACTAAAACATTTCATTCATTAAATAAAATGCAAATTACAATACTTAAAAAATAAATATACGAAAATTAAAAAACATACGAAAAATAAAAAATATACAAAAAAAACATACGCCTCGACGACTAAATTTCTTCATCTTGATCTTCACGTTGTTTCTAAATATACTCCATAAGGTTTCGTTGGAGACTAAGATGTACTTCTTTATCCCGTAATTCTTTATCTTTTTGACGTTTAACATTGCATCTTTCAATCCACATACGTTGCATATTTCTTGACGGATTAGCATACATTTCGTTCCAGCCACTAAACGCCATCTTTTGATCTTCTAAAATCATGTTATGCATAATGATGCAATAATACATGATTCTACGTATCATGTTGACATAGTATTGACGTGCCGGTTGTTGTATTATTCCTCAACATCCTTGGAGAACACCAAAAACACATTCGACATCCTTTCGTGCACTTTCTTGTCGCTTTTTCAAGAAACTATGTCTCTCGTCTTTTGCGACCGTGAATGATTTGACGAAAGTTGCCCACTGTGGGTAAATTTCGTCGGCTAAGTAATACCTCTTTTCAAACCCGATACCACATACCACAAACGGAGCTACAAGGGTTATGCCATCAAAAAGGTCGTCAAATAACAGAGAATTATTTAAAACATTAATATCGTTATTTGCACCCGCTACCTAAAAAACGCATGCCAAATCCACAAATCTTGCGAAGCAACAGCTTCAAGCATAATAGTTGGGTATTTTTTATCACCCCTGCCATGATTTTGGACAATTTTTCCATTCTAAGTGCATACAATCAATGCTTCCTAGCATTCCTGGAAAACCATGAATATTCTCATGTGCATCATATATCTTTTCAACGTCGACCAATGTTGGCTTTCTTAAATACTTTGACATGTACAAATCAATAATGCACTTATTAAAATTATCTAGACAATTACGTGTGGTATGCTCACCCATTTGCAAAAATTCATCAAATGCATCGGGTGTATGTATTGCCGTATGTTAATTGACGTATGGCGGATGTGTATTTCATAATAACGCTCATACTCATTCGACCTGTAGCATCGGGTCGATGAGTAAAGAATTTAAAATGCTTTGAAAGAGGATCGGCAGTATAAGATTCAATATCTTTGACAATATCTAGAAATAGTTTTCAACTCATACGATATCTTCGTCGAATATAGTATAACGGGTACTTGCAATAGTCGGCCATCAAACGTCTTTCGGCATCCTCACGGTCACGGTGGATCGGGTTACGGGTCAAACGAGGTTGATTTTGTTCTTCTTCCAACCGTTGGTTATACTCGTACGCTTGCATCATAAATCACATGTCGGTTTCGTCATCGACCTTGAAAAAATTGTTACGTTCGTCATCGCTTTGACTTTGATTCATTGTGAAAGAATGTGTTTTTTTGTGTAGATGATTTTTGTTGTGTGTAAAAAATAAATGGTATAAAGGGGTATTTATATTGTATTGTGGAGGGTTATAAAAAAATAAATTAAATTTGCCCGTTTATAGCCGTTACATGCATTTTAAAAAAATTTGAATTTTTTTTATTATGCACGTTAGTTGGGGCGTTGGTGGCTTAACACCGTTGGCAAATGGGGAGTATCGTAACACCTGGCAACGCCAAGACACGTAGGCATAACGTCGGCCTAGGCGTTATGATACCGTCGCCTCTAAGGTACCAATAAAGTGGCATAGCTGAATATATATATTATATATAAAGATTCAGTACTTAAATTTAATGTGGTTATGAGTTTGGAGGTGTTCATTAGTAGTGTGGTGCACACATTCAACATTAATCTTCCAACTCCCATATGTTATAGAACCCTTCATCTCTCCAAAGAATGAGGTTACATTAAAGCTCACTTTCCCCTCTCAGAAAATCAGAGGTTGATTGGTTACCTTTATCCTTCATCTTTGTTGGATAGAAATTTAAATTATCGTCTTTACGAATCTTTGTTCTTATGATTTTTAATATGGGAAAAAAGTTAGATGGTTCATAAAAAGTATACCTTTGATTTCGTTAACAGGATTCATTTTGGAGTTTGCTTCTGAAACTTCAGTTAAGATGCACTGGCAGCTGTATATGTTTTTGTTAAAGGTTTTGGGTGTTGTTGAGATGTGTAAGTTTAAAGATCTTTTAAGTGTATAAGATTGAGTAAGCTGATAAAGTTATAATCTTTTATGCTATTTTAAGTGAATTTTGTTGACAAAAAGATTTGCTTGAGCAATTATGGGATTTTCATATATTGGGTTGCTGAGGGTATTTGAAAATTTTAAAGTTTTTATGATTTAATGGAATAAATTTGTTAATTTGTTCATGTTTGCATATCACGTGTTTGATAAAATGTTTTAATGACAAATTACGAAACGATTTCAGGAACATGGAAAACTTTTCATCTTGTCATTTTGAACCTGAACAAACTCACCCTAGAGATGCCAAATAGCTTCTCAGAGAGAGCAAGGTTTGTTGTTGCAATTTTCTTATTTTGTTGCATCTAATATGAAATTTCTTCGCTTTCGGTAACCATGGTTTAAGATTATTGGACTGACTAATTAACGATGTATAAGACTTGGTAAAACTATTTCTGAATACAAACATTAATACAATGAAAAAGATATATGTTACTAAATCTATTTTTGAGGCTGAAGTTTAGTTGTATTTGAATTTATAATTGTTTATCTATTACAGACCATGTTTGTTGAGTTTTATAGCATCATCTGATGAGTAACCAGTAGTTAAACTGACGTTTAGTGATTGCTAACTTAAATACCATATGATTTCGGTCATGATATACTTTTTCTGGAACATAACATTGGTCATGATGTATAACGTATATAGGTCAATATGAAGTGTTCCGCACCATTTTATATTTAAGACAAGGACCCCGCCTACAACATACCCTGTTACAATAGTCACAATAACCCTCTTATTCTTATTACTACGTGGTAGATCTTTTAAAGCCCCCTTGACATAGATTGCTTTCCCATTACTATTATCTTCTGAAAGATTCAAGAGATTTCCATACCAAACTGTACAATCGTTATCGACAAAAAAGTAAGCATTCCACGAGCACTTATTCAAACATGTGGTGTGACATTCTCTAGCGCTCCCAACTGCCACAAAACTATTTGGAGGCAAATTCGTGACTTTATTCTTTATAGAACCAGGATTTTCCTCAATGCTCCCACTAACCAATTCGATTGTTCTTATACATCCGCCAGAGTAATTACTTATGTTCCAATCACTCCGTGATCTCGATTTATAGCAGTCACATCGAATCTTATGAACTTCTTATCACTGATTTAGAACGGTGAGTTACATTCTCTAAATCACTGTTTATAGTGATTTAAGAACCATATGAACTTTCAGTATGAAGAACCATATGAACTTTCTTAACTGGAATGTTACATATGAACTTTCTTTGAGTTTTTTGTAATTAAAAGTATCCCATACCTGAAGCTTTACTGTTGTCTGTATTATTATGCTGATGGATAGAAGAAGTTGAAAGATGATACATGTGAAACTGTTTAGTTGTCAATTGGACACGTGAACTGTTAGTATTGTTAGCTGTTAGTGTCTCCGATGACTTTTGGTAAATAAAGTATTAATCTTTAACTAAATTCGGTTGTTTTTGTACCAAAAGTTTGATTCTTATTGGATTTATTGTCGTGTTTATGACATCTTGCTGAAACCAACATTGAACCTTTTTGTATGGTTTACCTCATCTAATGGAACAATTTGGTTTGTGATTGCCTGTTGCTCAGGCTGCCATGGTATGTCTGAATCTTTTTCCATTGATCAACTAATTGCAATGAGTAAATTTGATTATGCATTCACCTACTCCATGTGTTAACAGTCGGTTTCTTCTCATATGGGCTCTAAAAATATAAGCGTGTGATGATATAATGATCGATTATTTTATTCTTGAATTTTTATAAGGACCACGGCCTGGAGTTTTTCCAGAAGAGACATCTCAAAAGAAAGTATGTTATATTTAACTTAATCATATACTGCTACACAGACTAGCAGATGATTGTAATTTTGATCTGAAATGTTTTTTTATTGTTTCACTTGCTTCTTATAGATGGAACACACTGAGAATGCCCAAAATGTAGAAACGTCTATTTCTCCTTCAGAACAGTAACATGAAGAAATGAAACACACCTAAACCACGATCCCAGGTCTGCGACGCCATATTTATACCAACTTTATTTCTAACACATTGAAGTTTTTAGCTATGTTTGACATAACGTGTCATTCTAATTTATTTTCATGACACTAATATGCAGATTGTAAAGCCAGTCAAGAGATCGGATAAGCCAAAAGGGAGCTGAAAGTGTGACAAATGTTTACCATAAAATTCTAAGCATTGACACATTGGTCACACGCTTTTGTTTGTCTTCATTTTCGATGTATGCTGATACAAAGTTATGATAGATTATTGATAGGTCTAAGCAGATTGTAACATACACATTGTATTATGCTTCAAACTATAAGGTAAAATGTTTCATTTGTTCTTTTTTGTTCCTAAAATGCTTTATGGTATTTTTGTACATGTTCATAAGGGGGTGTTTGGATTAGCTATGAAATTAAGCTAAGTGTCTCATAGCTTTAGTTTCTAGTTGCATAGCGTTTCTATGTCTCATATTTAGTTATTAAAGGGTGTTTAGGACTGACTTTCATAATAGCTGGAATCAGGGGTGTTTGGGACTGTTCTTTTTAGAATCGTATAATTATTACGGGGTGTTCGGGGCTGTTTTAATAGCAGAACTCGGGGTGTTGGGGATTGTTAGTAATAGCTGAATTTAGGGTGTTTCTTAATAGCTGAATACTGGGTGTTTGGGACTATCTTTAATATCTGGATTCAGGGATGTTTGGAACTATCTTAATAGCTGGAGTCAAGGGTGTTTGGGACTGTTTTAAATAGCTGAGTTCATGGGTGTTTGGAACTGTTTATAGCTGAATTAAGGGGTGTTTGGGACTGTTTTTAATAGTTGAATTAAGGGGTGTTTGGGACTGCTTTTAATAGCTACCAAGGGGGTTGTCATATAATATAAAGAGATGATCTGCGAAATCTAACAAGTGGACTATTATTTAGCTGCTCACTAGAATTTAATATAATTTATCATGTTGGTACGTCGTAAAATATTCTCAGTGGAAATTGATATAGTTTTTGTGTGTGTTTAAGGTCATATTGGTAGGTTTTAAGGGGGTGTTTGAAAGTAGTTCGTGTTGGCCCGTATGAAACACCCCTTTAAAACCTCAAAATGGTTCGACTATCTTGCAATGCAAGGTCTTCTTCTGAGCGAGAGGCTAGAAGCAGCCATCACCTTAAACATTAGATTAAGGGGAAAAGATGCCTCAACGAGACAAACAAAAGCTTTGATAGGCTGAGTGATACACCAACAAAAACAATACTCAATCTCACTAGAGCTAAGTGATTGACCACGCTAAAAACAAACTATATACATCGCTCAAATTAACATATTAGTTAAGCCATCTTACTTTTTAAAGTGTTTTAGTGGATGTAAAGAAGTGAATTATGGTTTGAGTACTTTAAAAAAAAGATAGGAGGATCACATGGAAGTTGCAAGATCTTGGGTAGTTATTTAAAGGATGAGAATGAATTATTCTCAATCTTTAACTTACTCCGTATTTGCTATGTTAAAATATATGATTTGGCTAATAATGATTCGGAAATTTTATACTCCCTTCGTCCCATTTTTATTGTCCACGTTTTCATTTTAGGATGTCCCAATTTAATTGTCCACTACTAAAAAAAGATAAGGAAGTTTGATCAAACTTACTATATTACCCTTTTTTAAAATTATTATTACAAACTTTAAAGAAGACATGATCAACTTGCATAAAAAGTGTTTTAAACTTTAAACAGCATAATACGTGAAAACGATAATCCAACTCTCGCCTAGAAACATAAACTCTTGGATATGAGCTACATTTTTGTACAGTCACAAAACTACCTCACCTTTCCCTTTTCCGTCATCTTTACACCACCACCCTTGACATCGTCATCAATTATACTGCCTCTGCACCAGCATCAGGAACAACCCCCGAGCCTCTCAGATTCTTTCTTATAATAAGTAACTATGTATAAACCTTAAAAAGCTACAGAATGTACAGTTTATCAAGTACAACCAACCAAACTTTATTTGCAAATCGGGAGCCGCGACTAGCTAGGAGATAGAACGACAGACAGAGTAAAAAGGGTAGCTCAAACTATCCTTCCGTTAGCTGTACAACTTCGCTTCCTATGCCCCCCTCCTTCCTATGCAGCATGTTGTGCAGCCATTCTCCTTTCTGCAATTAACAAAATATAGATTGTAAAGTCAACAACAATCATTATAGAAAATAAAAAAGCCAATTTCTTGAAGATTATAACTGTGTCATGAGATCTGCAACAATTGCCATTTTGAGACGGCTAATGGAAAACGTCATTTTCTAGTTTTGGCATGTTTTCATGTTACAAGTATCTTATCTATACATCGTCTTTTATAACAAAATGACTGGCCCGCAAAACTTTCATTATCTGGTAACTACAAAGGGCGTTTTAGAACTTGAAAGGAGAAGTCCCCTAGACAATATAATTTTTAAATTTTAAGGGACAAAGGGAGCACAGCATTAAGAAGCAAAATCGTCATAAATAAGCTTGATTCCCAGTATACCCTTCACCTACAAAAAATTGATGACACTCATGTGGCCGAACAGGCTTGCCCTGTTGTACTAGAGGATATCTTGATGCAAACATTAAATTTCCAAAAACCATGTCCAAATTTGCAACTTCATTTAAAGACATCCCTCAAAAGTGATAAGGCTTATTAAACGTCTGATAGATATAAATGACTGGACAAAACTATATGGTGCTACTACACTTCCCCTATCAAAATTGTAACAAGATAAGATAATCCTATCGTTTGATAGGAGGTTGACTAACAAGAACCAAACAAGTCTTTGTGAGTAAAAAAATACTACTGGTTGAACAGATATTTTGACTTCCAACATTAACAAATAAATAAGTTTGTGGTTTTGATGGCATGCAAGGTGGAATTAACCATTACTACTAAAGTATTTTGGAACATAAAAAGAGTATAGTATATACTAATTTGACAAAATTATAAAGATGCTGGGAAATAAAAAATAGTATATACGCACCTCCAGCAGCAACAAGTTTCTCTACACGAGCAACAATATGTTTTCCATAAGTGTATTTTTTAAGTGCATTCAAATGAACCTTAATCCGGCCCAATATGTGCTCACGTTCCTGATCACTACAAGTTTCAAGTACTTTTTGCACCACATAATTTGCAAACTGATCTTTCATCATTGCCTGAATACATAGACAACCAATTACCACCATAATCATAGAAGTAAAAAAATTTAAAAATCTGAAACATTTATTTCATCGCGGAGAGAGTACATACCTGAAGTGGCTCATTTTCATCAGTAGTACCAAGCATCTCGTTCACAAGGAGTTGGCGTTCACTAGCATCACCAAAGGTCAAACATTTTTCAACAACATTCGATGCAAATTTCTGTTGACTCATTTGAACAATCTTCCCGGCCAACTCTTGAATTATTATTGAACGCTCATTTGGCTTTCCATGTTCCAACACATGCTGCTCCAAATAGATTAACCAAGAATAAGAATTAGCCCAAAAATATAAGTAGATAAAGTGAGCCAACAAATCAAAAATCAAACTAGAGTTACAGGTTACAAACCTGAACAACATAATTTCCATACTGATCTTGTGCTAGCATGCTTACACAAGCAAGGATTTCATCCATCACCTTGCTCTGAGTTTTCAGATCCTCACAGTGCTCAAGCACCCTCTGAAACATGACAAATGTAAGATTAGTAAATTTAATCTCTTTATATACCATAAAAATTGAAACAAGCTTTATATGTGTTGTCGTTTAAAAGTCGCAACATTTTCTTTTTTAAATGGATTACCTGTATGACGCGACAACCATATGGATGGGTCGAAAGGGTCACAACTTGATCAAAGAAAGTTGTGATAATGAACTGAATATGTTCTTTAGGGACACATTCAATACACTTCTGAATAACATGGTTCCCATTTTGATCACGAACACAACGCATGATATGACCATCAAGCTCTCCCACCATCTTGATCTTTTGGTCCATGTCAACAACCTCAATCGCCTATAACAACATATTTGTCAGATGATTTACTAATTCAGTGGACCCAATAACAATTAAATAAACATAAGTAGCAATAAACAAACAAATAATTCAATTATTACCTACTGGATAACTCGGCAGCCGTACATTGAAAGACTAAGTGTCAAAACACGACCCAACAGCTTTCCAGCCAATTCCCTTCTCTGAGGCGGCATTCCATGCTCAAAGAACTGAAATTAAAACAATAAATCAGAAAACTTCTAAATTGCAGGTACCACGAGCCCTCTGTCCCACACATCTATCCAGAAGCAAGTGTAGTTCACCGGTTCCACCGAATGCTCCTATCTGTCGGTAAAGATCGTGTGAGTGTGCAGTTATGCTTCGGATGCTTCGACATAGAATAGATCGACCCAGTTCCCGTTCTTTTCTGGTGTACTCGCTTTATATCTCCGACACACAAGGAAGGACGCGGTGGGAAGGAATGCTTTTTATGTCATAGTTAGATGATAAAAATAAGTCGGTTCATAGCACACCTTCTGGAGCACATAATTTCCGAAGACATCGGTCATCAGAATAAGAGCTTGAGGGAAAATCTCCTCGAAAACCATGTTTTTGTCCTCCGTAGTTGCAGTTTCAAGTTTCTGCTGAATGAAACGGCTACCATACTGGTCTGCACTGATAACCACAATCATCATTAAACTTTACATACAAAAATAATTATAAAAATCCAAAAATATAAAATTTGCAAGTGTATTTCGACACACCTAAACTCAACGACGTGACCAGCAATTTCAACAAGCTCAAAGGACTTGGTTTTATTGCTCTTAAAATCTTCTAGCAGAGAGGATGCAAAGCTACTGTCTACGCCATCTAAATGCCAATGCCCTATCACACCACTGCCTCTACCTAAATTTCTCATTTGAGGAGAGAATCGGGTGTTGAGTTCACCATGCCTGATTGGACTGCCGGGTCCCCCAAGGGAGTTGGGAAGTGGGCTTGCTAATGGACTTCCAGGATATGACAAACCAACACCAAATGCAGGGTTCCCATAATAACCATGGTGGTGAGGACGAGCAGAAGTACCAACATATTAAACACCACTATATTGTGATTTTGGTGGTGATAGTAATGTTCCAAGGTACGCTTTTTGAAGTAACTCATTATATGAATTACCAAGATAGTTGTTCATGTCTATGGTTGGGTCATTCAAGGCAACAAGTTGGGCGGCCGCTGCAGCATATTCGGTTGTCCTTAAGTACTAGAGATACATGGAGTCCATATAAGATGCTTGGAGAGCGTTTCCGGTCATTTGGCTCCCCAATCTGCTCATATTTGGCGAGTCAAAACCAAATCGTGAATCCATTCCAGGGTAAGCCATTGCAGAAGCTGCTACAGCGGTTTTAAAAAATGGCGGGAGATTCACATTCCCATGTTGACCAGACATCATTTGTGGTGAATGGATGGAGTATCCGCTTGTGCCGTTGTTCATATAAGGATTTCCACCACCATCAATCTGCTGATAGTGAGATTGCAAGTTAGCTGAAGAGCCATCATAGTACAAGTTATTCTTATTATTTTTTTGATTCCGTTGCATATTCAAAAGATAAGCACCCTGGTCGTTGGCATTTTGGTCAAGCTGAGTCAAGTTTGACTCTTCACCCATGACACCATTTGACAAATTTATGGCAGACAGTGCAGTCACCAGATCTGCTGCATCTTTAGGGTGAGATGACACTCCATTAAACAAGCCCGAACTATTAGGATTTCTTCTTTCGGAAGCATTGGCCCGCCCACCTCCGATAGGGGTCAGAATATGGCTTGGGGCCCCAGCAATGTGTTGAGGGTCGTTGTGCTTCTTGATAAAGAAGCACCTAAAGCTGTCACATAAGAGTATGACGTCGGTGGACCTTTCGCTCCATGTTGCGGCTGTGCCAGCTCAGCATCATTAGGACCTAAAGTCTCGTCATTTATTTCAAAAGTAGTACGGCTAGCAGGTCGAGAAGGGTGTCCATAAGGTGGAGTTGAACGGCTCAAATCATCCTGCAGAAATGCCAAAATCTTTAGTTCATCCCATGTAGCAGTAGAGCAAATATGCAAAATTGGGATAACAACACCTTTGCAGCCTTTATATAATTAACTACCTTCATGTAAGAATATTTCATCATAAAAACAACATTCCTCAAATCTTTAGACAACTATATCCAAAGGAATACCGAATCATTCATATAAACTCTACTTTAATTTAACAATAAGCATACCATATTAGCTTATTCAACAATCTCAACTAAGAAACTGCCTGTGTAGGAATTAGCTAAAAATAGATAAATTGCATCAATGACTATTACCAAACTACTCTAGGAAGAAACATAAACACCATTCCATATATATCTTATATACATATAATTAAAGCTTAAAATATGTAACGAACAAAAATAAAAACAGACAAAAATTTACCTGGAAAATCTCAGCAAGGCTCTTCTGCTTACTACCTAATCCTAAACCAGGCAAACCAATCAACCCATCACCACCCCACTCTGCCGAAACCTTAACTTTCTCAGCCTCCAAATTCTCATTTTCCTGTTTCTTCAAGTTAAAACCAGGCGGCATAGAAAACATCGATAAACCACCACCGCCACCACCACTCGCAGTACCTCCACCTCCACCTCCACCACCACCAACATCAGTCCTATTAGCCTTCCTCCTATCACCAATCCCACCCAACCCAGAACCACCACCGCTCTGCAACCTCTGCGTAAACCTCCAATCCTCTTTCGACAAAAGAGGCGGTGGCAACCTAGGGTTCAAATTCACATTGGAATAATAATACGACAAGTACGCAGGATCAGCCCTAAGCTCTTCCTCAGACATAAACCCATTCCCACCAGCAAATTCAGAAAAAGCTAAACCATTATTATGACCATGATTATTATTACTACTACTACTATTATTAAACAAACCACCAACTGCACTTAAAGAACCCTCTACAGTAGGTGGTGCTGAGCCACTTCTATACATATTTAGCTCTTTTTCGCGATCATCGGCTTCGCGCCTTTGTTCGCGAAGCAACATCCCTATTTCCTTCTCTAATTCATCCCCAAATGACCCCTCACCACTACTACTAACCATTGGTCTCCTACCCATATCAGATAACATCTTTTCACAGATAAATTACACACCCAACACTAAAATTTTAAAAAATTTATACTAATTATACTAAAAAAACAAAACCCATATCAAAAAACATATAAAACTTTTACTCTTGATCACTCACAAAACAGAAACCCTAAAAACCCTTTACTTAAGAAGATAAATTAACAAACTTTATTACAAAAACAGCTGCAAAAACCCATAAAGATTCAAACTTTGATCAATTAAAGGTTCTAAAAACAAATTTCTTCATGATCAAGAAACAAAAGACTTGATTTTTAGCAACTTTTTACACATTGGATTGTAAGAACATTAAGTTTAAACAAAAGGGTTTATAAAAAAGATGATGATGATGATGATTAGGGTTTTGATCTGGCGGCTAATCAAATAACCCTTTTAGGGTTTTGAGTTTTCAACTACTCAGTTGTGTTTTGAAGAGATTAAATACAGTAAGTTAGCTTTGGTTTTTTTGTTTTTTGTTTTATTTTTTAGTACTATTTTGCTATAACTGAGTTTCCATCTTTTTGGATGTTTAGTTGTGTCTAGGCTATATTTCTGGTAAGGTTTTAATATATGGATAAAAGGATAAAAAAATCTCTTTTTTAAAATCTAAAAGTGACTATGCAAAATAGTGTTGGTTACGTAAGAAGTAGATTTAAAGTTATAAGTAACAAGCAGGATTACCCGCGCGTTGTTGCGGGTCGTTAATTTTTTGCACGTTGTTGCGGGACATTGATTTTTTTTTTCTATTTTGTGCGGATTTATTTTTTCGGCCTCATGTTTAAGAGTTTGTTTTTTTCTTATATGGGCTTATGTGTTGGGCCTCATGTTTAAAGGGTTTTTTTTTGCTATACGGGTTTTTTTTTTAATATAATTTTATGGGATTACGTGTGCTTTAAATGACAATCGCGCGTTACTGCAGGGCATTTTTTAGTCTCATGTTTAATAGTGCGGGTTTATTTTTGCGTTAATTTTTTTTCTTTTTTTTTCTGTGCGGGTTTATTTTTTCGGTCTCATGTTTAATAGTTTTTTTATATGGGCGTATGTGTTGGGCCTCATGTCGCGGGTATTTTTTTATCTTAAAAAATCAGTACTTTTATAATTTTTTTCCTATTTTGTGCCCTCGCGTTGGAGCGGGCCGTTATTTATTATTTATTTTTTTACTTATTTTGTGCGTGTGCATTTTTTCGGTCTCATGTTTAGTAGTTTGTTTTTTGTATATGGGCTTATATGTTTGGTCTCATGTCGCCAGTAATTTTTTTTATCTGAATAAATCAGTAATTTTGACTTTTTTTCATATTTTGTGTCGAACAATTTTTTGTTACATTGCCTACTCAAAAGAAGAAAAAAAACCAAATGGGCCGGCTCAAACTGAGAGCCCAATGGGCCGACCACTGTAGCAGTGCCTCTAAATACGACGACGTTTCAAATGAGTTTTGATTATATAGATAATTTATTTTTTTATGATAAATGTATAATACCTAGTATATATTTATTTTCACTCATCATTTTACACTAAACTGCTTTATCAAATGCATTAATCAAATTTCTATGTCTAAATTTATGTTCATATTTTGGGCAACAAATTATTTTTCATGTTACCGTATACTAGTTTATTGACCTGTAAAAATTACAAAAATAAATAGTAAATTTATCTCATGTCTTCGAGACAAAATTTAAACTCACGATCATTTGATTGGATATCATTTTCACATGGCTTAAGAGGTCGCAAGACTAGAACCATCATGGCAAATGTTTTAATACTTTTTATGTTTTTTTAAGTTTAGATATTGTTTATCTTTTGTAAAGTATTCTGTAAATGATTGAGGGTTTATTAGTTGATCAACCAAAAATATTCCATTTCATAGAAAAGGATTTTGGGGTCTCAGAATATGCAGGTAAGTCGTATAGGCTTGAAGTATTCTAGTTGGATATATTTATTGTGATTGTAACTTAAAAAAGCTCTGATTAAGATCGTAGCATATAGAATAAGTTTGACGCAACTAAATATTATTAAAACTGAATATTTAACCGTAAATGTAGGTGAAGTGAGAGCTAATAAAAGTATATTAATTTTGCAAACAACATAAAGTATCATTTGATTTTAGAAAATTATTTAACACTTTTTTTTGCTAAAATTCTTAATAAATTTCATATGTCAAACAAAACTTAGTATTTTGAATGACTATTCTTATATATGATAATCATAGTGTTCTCGTAAGATATATCTTCATGGTATTGTAACTTAAAAGAAATTAACAATATTTTTCGAACAACAAAAAATTTCTTTAGTTAAATGACATTTTCAATGGTGTATAGTTGTTTACTTCCATTCGTAATGGTTGTTTATAAGATTGAGTGTGTCAAGCTAAATCTATATATATTTTTATAATTTGTTTATAATCATGTTTGACGAACTGTTGTTGTCAAATGACTGGCAGAGTGTTTCTTTTCTATCACCTCTCGTGAAATGCATCGATCGGCTATTGCAATTTATCAGGTGCATTATTACTCTCATTTATATTGTATATCTTAGCCCGTCAAATCATGTCTTTAACCCATTACATTGGATGGATTTCACCAGGCCGATGCCAAGCTATAGTGGGATCTTAATAGTTAGCTGCATCCAAACCGTGACACAAATTGATGCACAATAATGTGGTTGTGTTTGATTAGCCTTTCTCTTGAACCTTATTTTGGAAATCTCTTCTTTCTTTAGGATGGTATCAATGAAGTCGCTCATGAGAAAAATGGAAATAAGCGGCCTCACGAGGAAGACAGGTTTATCTTTCAGTTATATATTGTGTGTATATCCATTAATGTTACTCATATAAATTTATAAATGGCAACTATTTTTGAGGGTGTTAATATTTGTTGGTACCTATTTTCGTATGCAATATTTTATGTTTACCTCATATAAAAACATTTATAAAAATTAAATGTTTAATGTCCGAATGAGGTTTGGTTTTAAAATTTCCCACTAGATTCTGCTTGGTAGAAAGAAATAGCTTAAGCATATATGTATGTACTTTTGGCCCTAAAGGCCGTTCACTACTGATGAAACAGTTGCTAATGCTGTTTCTGATCTTTGCCCATTGTTGTTATAACCATCATTCTCAATGGCATACAACCTGTTTTATCAGGTACTACGACATTAACCGTTATAATCCGAAAATTCCGGATGCTAATCTTGTTAAGGATTTTAGACCGATTAGCCTCATTGGTAGCATATATAACATAGGGAAAGGTTTTTGCTTGGTCAAAAAGTTGGCGTTGCTGCAGCTTCCGCTATAGTTCTTTTCTATCCATGCCTTAAGCTTATTTTATTTATTTATTGTTTTTATATATTTTTTTATATACATATATATTTTTGAAAAACATCCATGCCTTAATATAATTACGAGCAGTATTTTGATATCATTTATATATTCTAACTTAATAAACTATCCTTTCCGCAAATACGAGGTTTGTTTTAGAACAAGAGGAGATTCGATAATTATTATTATTAAATTTCACATAGGTTCTAACATAATACTATTTTCAGAAATGCAGATGGACAGATACTGATTCTTTTACGAAAGATGCAATTGCTTCGAGACACAAGATAACCACATCAGAATATTATCTGACTTAGTAATCATCATAAGTGCAGAATCTTCCATTAGCATTAACTTCATAGTATAAATCTGTAAGCAGGCCAACCAATTAACATGGTACATTTCACTAAACTCCAAACTATATTGTTTAGTTTACTTATGAAATCATTAGTTGTACCTGAATAAATCCGTGCATAATTAATCATTTCTTTCACAATTTCAACCTCACAATGCAAACAGAAAATGTCATTTGAATTAGAGGTGGCCTCTTGGGCTTCAGGTTGCATTCTCAGTTCCCTTTTTTTATTAAAGTACATTTGTTTGTTTGTTTCTGGTTGTAATATGCATGTGTATATAGGGACCTTAGTAAGCTATTTGTTTCTAAACTAAATGTTTGCTGGAAAAAAAATAGGCCACTACAACATGAAATGCAGATGGATACTGACATAATTGCATGGACAGAGTAATTAAAAAAATTTTTTTTTACGTTGGAGAGGTTCGAGTAATAGTAGAAGCTGAAACCACCTCTCCAATCCTCTAATGTTGTCAAAATGTGAGGTCCGTTCCTGCTATGTTTCAAACTCTCTTTTATAAATTGACGAGCATATTAAAATCTAGATACATTTATAAGTTCTGAACTATAAATGATAGCATGGAATCGACCTACCTAGTATATATGTATCATCAATTCATTGAAACTTACATTGTTTACTTGGTCTTTAGGATTCTTCGTTAGAAAGTGATTGACTTCATGAACAAGTACCTTGCATATGTTAAATGATGAGGAATGTTTACTTTTCTTTGGTTCTTACTAGCCTACCAATCTTGATCAACGAAGTTATGAAATCTTAATATAAAATGAACCGATGATTTACTCCGTATGAAAGAATCAAAAGCTACAACACAAACTAATCATACTTCACACATAACACATTCAGTCATCCTAGATTCTTCTGGCCCTTGAACCTCGCCTAGCCTCTCGCCGAAAGATTTAATTATACGGGAACTCGTCGTGGCAACGCGCCGGTACTGGTCTATTTTAACTTATGTTTCAAAGATGCCACTTATGTGTTCCTTTCTTTCATTTGGATCTTATATTTTTTTGGATATGAAATACTTTGCATTGTTATTGCTTGAAGTTATTTTAATTTAAATTATCATTCATTTGTACAGTTGTTGTTAGAAAAACGTTTAACCAAATCATATTTTTCATGCAAAGGATACAATGTAATAATTATGGGAAAAAAATAATTTTATGCAGCATTACTGCTATTTTTTGCACCCTTGTTGATGATTTTTTCCAGCATTGAAGGCCAAAAATAACCCCAAAAACAAACACTCCTTGATGCTATATCACCCATTGTTCCTATATATGTGAGTGTGCATCACATTGTGAAAACAAACACCCCTTTTTATGCAGCTTAGCTGCTAATTACAGGCCAAAAATGCAGGAAACAGACACCCCTTTGCTGCTATATCTATTAACGATGGGCAAAAAAGAAAAAAAACAGTTTCCAACCGGTGTTTAGCAAAGCTAGCAGCTTCTGCTAAAGCTTCAAATGTGATCAATAACCCGGCATCATCTGATAAATAACACGCCGGCATGCAGACCCGTGCGATGCACACGGGTTGTATCTAATTGTTCATTGCTTAATGATAGACCCATTTTTTTCATCAATTTGTTATCTATTCCTAAAAAAGCGTTTTGAGAGTACCAATATAGACGTATAGTTTGATAACACATAAAGTAGAAGTATGATAACTTACTGAGAACGGAATGATTACAGGCCTACACTTCTGGACAATTTTCATCATATATTTTCCCACTTAAAATAAGATGATAATGATAATTATTCCAAGAGGCTGTCATGATAGAATTTGCGCAGGTCAAATGTTTTCGTAAATTCCTTTATGATGTGATATAGGGAGCATGTAGTTATGTGATCATGACCAACAATATATTTACGTTTATGATATGTAGGACTATCGGAGGTGGTATCAAAACTATTAAAAATCTGTTCGCAAGGCTGAATGTGAAGCTAATCGTAAGTAGCCTTAAACCTTAGTGCTTTAGCAATGTTCGGTTTTTATAAATTTTGAGGTTAAATGGGAAAATGTACCATTTTTTTCCCGCTGCAATACAATTAAAAAGTTTGAAGAGGAAATGGAGTGACATTCGAATAAGGAGTTGCAAGGGCTATTGTGTATAGGCGAATGTACATGACGGCTAGGAAAAGATCAGGTTACGCGTCGAATTAGTGATGCCAAGTGTGTCTTGAATCTGTAAGTGACCCGTAGCTTGCCTGTTTTATCACATTTTTGTTTTGGCACATAAAAATACATATACACACCTACTAAAGGTAAGATGTCACCCCTGATACTGATGCAATTCCTTATTAACAACAACAAGCAAACATTTTGTATAAGTTTTAAAGTAAGAATGAAACCATATCCTGGTTTGTATCCGTATATTATGCTTTGTAACGAACAGGAAACCTTTCAATCCAGTTCTCGGTGAATCCTATGAAATGATTAATCATTGTGGCATTACATTTATTGTCGGACAGGTGATTTTTCAAAGGCTTTCTTAAAGTCATTCCTATGATTTACAATGGAATAACATATTAGGTATATAAAAACTCATTCTTGAATAGCATCTAATTCAGTATGTTTATTGGGTGGTAGTTACATAGAATACTCAGTGCAATACCTAAAAAATATACTTCGTATTTAATTAGCTATGTTACTTAATCATGACTGTATCGTTGTTTATCACTTATCTAAAATTTATTTTACAACGAGGCATGCAGACCCGTGCGATGCACACGAGTTGTGTCTAATTTTTTTTTTTCGCACGGGTTGCGTGTAATTGATGATTGGACAATGATTCTGTGAAATGTTTCCAAGTCTTCATGTCAATTTTCCATCATTTCAACTTCTTTTCTTTTTGCCCTGTCCTGCACATTTCAAAACGAACCTCAGCAACAATATCACAAACACCAAATTCAAGAATCCAAAATACCATAATGATTGATTATAGAAAATAACATACCTACCTGATTTTGTCACTCAAAATGTCAAAAGATCGGCTCCACTCACAATTTCAAATTCATCATACCTGAAAAAACAGACGTACTTATTATCTTTCTATCCTATGAGCTCATCAAGACTATAACATTGACTTTTCAAAACATCAATAAGCTAAAAATATAAGCCAAAACAAACACCCTGTTTTTCTCAACACGGTGATACCCCGAACAGAAGTTATCAACCTGAAACGAAAAAATAATGCAGTTACAGGCTGTATAAATCAGCATTGATAAGACATATGTATCACAATTTACAAAAGATCCCTGGAAAAGTAAAGAAAATAAGACAGTAAAGCGGATCATGTTTATACAGGTCTTACCTCTCGAAACTCTGTCTTGCATTTTAGTTTACTAATCCAAAGTGCGGTATACGGCCAAACGACGATTTTAGACCAATACCTACAGGAATAATGGACCTGTAAATGGAAAGCTTTCCATCGAGTTACCAATCCCAAAAAAGAACTATCATTTGTAGCCATACTAAATGCTCTTATTTTATCTACTGATGCAAAACAACATACCTCTGTTCTTTTGTCCCAACAGTCATACCCAAATAATCATAATCCGCCAAACGCGGGGCTGTTTGATAAAATGGGCTTGTAAAACTTAAGACGAAATCACATAAACTGAAACAAACTTTCCCTTACAGTTTCTGCCTCTTACGAATGTTATGATTGTTTATCGTGCAAATGACAATGCCTAATGTATGCTCGTTCTTCACTTCTTATCCTATGAATCTACTGAGAATTATTTTTAACTAACTATAAGCGAAATTAAAGATCACCTTCCTTTTTGGTGACTCATTAACTCAGGTCATGACCACAAATGACAAATTCAAATTAAACATAGTTAGATGACCTGAGAAAGTGCAGAAGCACTAACATTTGTTGCGATTGAGAAACTCGAGTAGGAGTTGATTCACCTGATCAGGGGATTGATCGTGAATAAAATGAGAACCTTCAGGCTAGTATATGATTTCCAGGTTAGGCACATAGTTCTTGACCTCCCCATTCTTCAAATATTCGTCCATTCCTGGAAACTTAAACACGTAATCTTTTTCACCCATTATAAATAGTGCTGGAGCTTCTACTTTCAGTGAATGACCTGCAACAATTAACAACATTAAGAACACTTAAACACGTTATCTAAAGAAAAAGAATAGGGCAAATATTAAGTATTATCTTTTTCAAGATGCATCTTGTACCAACTCGATGTGACAATGGTAGTAACGTATTATTATCAAAAGGGTTATTTTATTTCAGTTTGAGTAAGGATATAATGCATGGCAATTCTTATTCAACATGTTATAATGTCAATAATATCGCAGATCTGATATATTTACCTGTACGGAAGTCTAAAATCCTGATTTCTCATACAAAGCAACATAGACCGCAAGATCATCCTATGTGAACCAAGAGGGTAGAGGAGTCAATGGTTCCACCAAATTCATTATCTCTTGGTTTTCAAGGGCTATCGGGATTTCACTTTTAGAGAACAATATGTAAATGTTTCTCACCACTGTTTTAGCATTGGTTCCTAGTGAAAATTTCAGTTATATAATTCTGTGAACATTGGTACTAACATTTAATTTCAGTTATATGGTGAATATTGACATTATAGATATAATAATAACTATCATCAGTGAAGGAATTCTAAGTGAGTGAATGAGAGTGTGTACCATCCATCTCCAAATGTAGAAACCTTCCGGAAGCGGTTGATGATTTATGGGAGCATTAGGACGCATAAATGGCACGCCAAGTGTAATGATTCCTGCGATTTTCTCTAGATAGAAAAGTGCAAACCTGTCGGCTACCATGGCTCCAAAGTCTTTAGCAACGACAAACACCTAAAACGTGCAGAAACATAATCAAGGTAGTCAATCGGTGTCCAATATTAGCATCCATAACCGTTACATACTTTATTAATAACACGAAACGCAAGCACGGTGCAAATATTCTGTGAATTTTTTAGCGTCATCTATCTTCTGAATGTCCTCGTAGTATTAGAATAAAGGATCTTGTCAATAGTAATTTTAAATCCTTCCAAAAATCCTACTACTAATTATAATTGACGCTAAAGAAGTTACACAATATCCAAATCCTCTTTCTCAATAATGGATAATTATCCGAGAAAACCAAATTCACAAAACACCCAATTCTCACATAAACCCTAATTTCAAAATAGATAAGAAACATCCTTAATAAGAACAATTTTTTATTAAAGAAAAATAAAATCACTTACCTGATTGTGATTGAACTGAGGGTGGCGAATTAAACATGTGCATTCCTAAAATCTTCATATCTACAATCAAAGTATTTACTATCAGACTTGGATTGTAAAATACTAAAAATCCTTAATAAAAAACACAACCTATAATCATTTTAGATTATTACATGATTGTTAATAAATATAGGATTCAGAAGTAATTTAGTCTCAAAAATTATATAGTTAAATGGATTGTTTTAATTCCATGGGTTAAATGGGGCTATTACCTGATTGTTTGAATTCCATGGGGTTAAATGCTCTGGGCTTTAATGGTAGGATAACAGCAACAACCATTCATCTTCATCTAAAAGATTAAAACTTGTAACTGCGGCTTGTTTCTATGCAACATGGTTTTGTACTTGTGGCTATCTAGGTGAGACAAAACTTTTCATGATACACTGCAAATTCAATGAGGCGTAATGAATGAACCATCATTCTGGAACCAACAGGCTTATAAGCTATTCATGACACAGCCCCATTAAATTTAAGGGCTGAATCTTTTATAAGGATAGATGAACGCGATTCACCCGCCATAACTCATCTGGGAAGAATCTATTTTATATCATGAATGCATTGACAGTTAAATCGGACCATCAGTTAGAGGATGTAAAAAAACTCTAAACAAAATGATCAAAGGAATCGGGATTCACATGGTTGACAAATGAATATTTTGTCAATAAATAGTCATGGTACGAGAAAAAGAAGAAAACGCATGTGGATAAAGGACATTTGCCTTAAACACAATGTGCATTTTC
>BQNB010017963.1:42693-69031 GCA_026074375.1 Tanacetum coccineum
AGATTTATCTTGGCCTTCTTTGATATTACCGGGGTTGAAAATTACAGAAGATTATTTTCTCTTTTCCATTGGAGGAGCTGATCTTGTTTTGGGAATCAAATAGCTAGCATCTCTAAACACGGTACAAGCCAATTGGAATGAGATGTTCATGATTTTTTATGTGAATGGGAAGAAATATAAATTACAAGGAGTACCATCAGTCGCCAAAACAGATGTGTCTCTTCAATCTTATTCAAAACTTCCCGATGCCACTTCAGATTTACCATGAACAAGAGTTGAAATTCCAGGTATTGATGACATCAAATAACGTCTGTTTTATAGCATCATTTATCCCACGATATTAACCCATTTTGTATAGTTATTGCAAAGAATTGTTACTTAATCGTTTATATTTGAGAATTGTAGTAATTATGGAGTAATTGGTGAAAGATAGCAAAAGGCGCGCACTCTGGAGCTTAAATGAAGATATTTTGAAGATTACTGTTTCTGAAGACCAATACGCCGTATCCATCAAGGAAGATACGACGTATCTGTGCCTGCACTCACCAAAGACCACAAAAGGAATGAAGATCAATACGCCGTATCCAGAGGACTCAATACGCCGTATTCAAGATATGGAATCAATATAATATTCTGGAAGATATCAAACGTGGTCCCTACTCTAAGAAATCCCTAATACGCCGTATCCAATACATGGATACGTCGTATCCAACCGACTTCCAGACCTTATAAATAGAAAAATCAAAAACGAGTTTTAAGTGTGCTAAATCATATTCTTGATACCTAAACCACAAAAGTTAATTTTCAGAGGAGAAAAAGAGCATAAGAGGTCGAGCAACGTATTCAATTCCATAGGAGACATCGTGTAATTCCATATACTTTTGTAATCATTCAGTTTTTGGTATCATTCGTTAACTCGGTTAGTTTACCTTGGCTAAATTATTACTCTTGTATTTATTATGACGTTTGAAGGTTAATACCTTCGGGTATTAGCCATTATTATGAAGATCTGAATGTTTGATATTTGTTTATATCGATTTCTTGATTTATCGTTGAGTGCTTGTTTATGTTTATCAATTTATACTTGTTTCCGCGCTTTTATATGCGACCTATCATTCAACTGGATCTAGCAAAGTGGACCAAGCGAATCTAGAGTTCGGGATAACTCTCCATATAGTAATTTATAACCATAGAAATAATGTTATCACAAGTATTGTCCTCTAAATTTTGTGTCTAGGATTACGCTTCGGCTTAACTTGTTAGTTGGATATTGTCGATGGTTTATTGATGTGTTGATATCAGGTGATCTCGAATAATTCAAACAATAACGTTTCTGATTCTTTGGATAGTTGGACAAGTGGGACTACTAGTTGTCTAGGATTGCCATTTAAGCGGTTAAGTGGGTAAGTCTTATGAGCTAGGGTTTAACAAGATCCACCAATTTGCTTTAATCCTTAAGATAGATTATAATCAAGCAATAAGGATTCTTTATGCGAGCTGCTTTAATTGTGAAGAATTACTGTGTCTAGGTCTTAGATGATTTGTAACGCCTAAGTCTTAAGAAGGATACGCCACCTCAAGAGAAAGAAATTATTGCACTTAATTAAACAATTCAACGTTCTAAGCGGATTAATTAATGGGTAATACAGTTTTCTTATATAAGGTTCGACCGCTCTTTTATATTTTGTCTATTAGCTTGCGTGGGTAACAATGTCTTGAATTGATTGTAGTCACCAACCAAACCGTGCCAGTCTCTCAGGCTGAAAACCCCCATTTTCCTGTTAGAATTAGGATTTAGACTGACATAGGTTTAACATAGGATTAGAATAGAATTAACATAGATTAGATAACCAAGATATTAATTAAATTGATAGATTTAACCTCGCTCTCAGTGATCGACACCCTACTTACCACAAAACTACTACCGATCGGGTACACTGCCCGTTAAAGTGTTGTTTTTGGTTGAGTCGGCAAAATATAAATTAAAAACTTGAAACAATAAAATATACACCACACAACGACACATCAGGTATCCAGTCCATTTTATCAGTTTATCAATATGTCTTTGCTGATGTAAACACATTACCCATAAACCGATCACATACTCATTCTATTACCGTGCTACCCAACTCAACCCCACCTAGTATTAGACCTTATCGTTATCCTTATGACCAGAAAACAGAGATCAAAGCACAGGTTAACGAATTATTGACTTGTGGGTTCGTTCGACCTAGTTCCAGTCCATTTGCCAGTCCCGTTCTGTTGGTTAAGAAAAAAGAAGAGTCTTGGAGATTTTGTATCGACTACAGAAAATTAAAGCAACAAACCATCCCCGATAAGTACCATGTCCCCAACATAGACGAACTCCTTGATGAACTCCATGGTGCTACCATTTTTTCCAAAATCGATCTCAAGTCGGGATACCACCAAATCTGTATGAACCCTACATATATACACAAAACAGCCTTTCGAACCCACTCCGGGCACTATGAATTTCTTGTCATGTCCTTTGGGTTGACAAACACCACATCAACCTTTTAATCAGCTATGAATGACATGTTTCGGCCTCACCTTCGCAAATTTATCTTGGTATTTTTTGATGATATCTTAATTTACAGTGCGAACATAAAAGATCATTTACAACATTTACAAATTGCTTTAGATCTTTTACGCACTAATAAATTCTTTTCCAATGCAAAAAAGTGTGCTTTTGGACAACGACAAATTCATTTTTTAGGACATGTTGTGTCAAAAGATGGGGTACCCGTGAATCCTATAAAAAGGTACAAGCTGTTTTGAATTGGCCACTGCCGCGTGATTCGAAAAAAGTACATGGATTCCTTAGGTTAACGGGTTATTATCGTCGATTTGTAAAAGGTTATGGATTAATTGCAAAGCCATTAACCGATTTGACCAAGAAGAATGGTTTTATGTGGAACGAAGAAGCCCAATCAGCCTTTGAAAAACTAAAGTTGGCTCTAACCACCGTACCGGTTTTACAACTTTTGAATTTTCATGAACCTTTCATGGTCGAGTGTGACGCTTCTTCGACGGGAGTAGGGGCTATTTTGTTACAATCAGAGTATCCGATTGCATTTTTCAGTACAGGTCTTTTGTTTTCTAGTCGATTAAAATCAACTTATGATCAGGAATTGTTGGCCTTGGTTTTGGCACTACAGAAATGGAGACACTACTTACTAGGTCGACAATTTTTTGTGAAGACGGATCACTTCAATTTAAAGCACCTATTTGCTCAACGAGTAACGACTAATGAACAACAACGCCTCCTCATGAAGTTACTTCCTTTCGATTTCACCATTATTTATAAAGCTGGAAAGGAAAATCAAGGAGCTGATGCTCTTTCAAGAAGGCCACAACATGGAAAGATTCCACAACATGCAAGTCAATATCCATAATTTTTCCTTAAGGACAAGGCAAGTTTCTAGGAGGGAAAAACTGATAAGAATCTGCTTACTTTGGAAGAAAGAAATCAAATGGAAAGATTAAGGAGATAAATCAGGACCATAAATGAGTCCCTGATTTTAGCAGTTTGACTTTGACTTCCCCTGGTCTTAACCAGTTGATTTTCTAATTTTAGCATATTGTGATTTCAGTTACTTTTACTACTATTTATAAATTATGGCAGTAGGCTAAGAATAAGGCATGGAATAATTTTCTCTTTGATGTATTAGGAGTTTGGTCCTCTCCATATAGACTAGTTGATTTCATTGAAGTTTCTTTGTCCAGATTCTGCATTGTTTTTTAATAAATCATACCTATCATTCTCTTTTCTTATAAACTTTTAGCCTTTTTCTAACAACATCTTTTTCATAATCCGAATGCTTTATGGGTTCATGTGGTTAAGGCGATTCATGGTGACGAAGCAGGTATTGATATTAGAGGCTGTCACACTAATGGGGTCTGGGCTAGCATTGTCGGGTCGATTTTTCACCTTCACTCGAGTGGTATTGTTCCCCTAAACTCCATTCGTTTTAAGGTTGGTGATAGCTCTTCTATTCGCTTTTGGAAAAATACTTGGTTAGGCGATGATCCTCTCTATATTAGATATAACAGATTATATCACCTGGAAAAAACAAGGATTGCTTTATTCAACAACGCATTGCAAATGGTTCTTGGTTTTGGGATTGGAGTAGACCGATTAATGTGGGAAGAACAAAAGCTGAATTTGACGCCCTTATCTCTGATGTCGCCAGCTTGGAGCCTGGAGAGCTTGTTGATTTTGATACTTGCATTTGGAGTCTTTCTCATGACGACAAATTTTCGGTGAATTCGGTTAGAAAGCATATTGATGAGCTATCTCTCCCTTCTTTATGTCCAAGTACCCGGTGGTGTATGATTATCCCTAGAAAGTTTAACATTTTCATGTGGCGGATGTTTTTGGATAGGCTCCCAAATCGTTTAAACTTATCTTCCCAATGTCTAGACATTGATTCGATTATGTGCCCGGTTTGCAACGTTTCTGTGGAATCAAGTGCCCACACTTTCTTCTCTTGTGACACGCTTCTGCCGTTTGGAATCTCGTTCGTGATGGGTTAGGTTCTATGTTCCCTTCCTTTTCTTCATGTGGCGAGTGGGATCTTTGGTTTCAGTCATGGCATGCTTCAAAGGAAAAGAAGGACTTCGCTTAAGCCATCTTTTCTGCTTCCTGTTGGACCTTATGGCGGTTTAGAAATAATATCACTTTCAACTCTCATTCTATGAGGAAAAGTGATATCTTCGATTACATTTGTCTTATTTCTTTTTCATGGATGAAATTTAGAGGCAATCTTTGTATTAGCTAGAACGATTGGTTGCAATATCCTTTGTAACTCTCTAGCGCCTTGCTAGTTTTTATATATATCTTAATCTGCCATTAAAAAAACTAGGTTAAACAAAAGATATTGAATTCAATAAAGGAAAAGTATTCATAATGATAACAAATAATCAAAGTAAATTAAACAAATTGCTTATGATGCTACTAGCTTCTTCTCTTGATTATTGCAGCTTTACTGGAGGTGGAATTGCAATGAAGAACTCTGGCAATCGTTTATCGTTAAAAAAGTGTACCTCAAAGTCGAGTTTTAGGTTTGTATTTATAGACATATCAAACCCGTTGGTTCTACGTCGTAGACGTCTGCATTAGATAATTTTCCGCGTCCACTATCTTCTTTCCACGACATAGAGACAATGACCTCTCTATGTCGTAACACCTACAAATAGGAATTATGAAATTGATCTTCTTGCATCTACGTTGTAAAGGTGTGAACCCTCTACGCCGTAGATGAACTTTGACACGAATTCCTCGTTTTAGCTTGAATCTTGTCCTTTTTGGTGTCTTTTTGTTCTATTGCTTCAGATTAATACTAAAATGTTTAAGTCAAACACATTAGTACCAAATATCATGAATATATAATAAATTAAAGCAATAAACACGGGAGATTGATACTCAAGAAACACGTATATATTTGATGTTATCGTTATTTTATTTCAATGATACCTTAAATAAGTTAAGTTTAAGCTATACAATTAATATGATTCTTTTAAACTCTTAAGTTCGGCCCGCTTTTTTTTTTCCGTAGGGGAAGGATTGACCTTTCTAACTGAATATGATGTATGTACTCATTATACTACGAGTTTTGTACATGAAGTTTTAGTTGTACATTGATTAATTTGTCTGATCTAACCAGGTACATATACCACACAATATCAGTAAAATTTTAAAGGGATTAATTATTGGTACCCTTTAACTAGAAGTAATATCTTTTTATATTTTTTTTTCATTTTTGATATTTTTTTTTAATTTTGTTTGAATAAAAAAATTGTGAAAAAAAATTTAGAGATATAAAATATAAAGTTTGATAAGTTAAAAGTAGGAAAACATGAAAAACTAGAAACATAAAACTGTCTTGTCTTGTTAATAAAGTAAGTTAAACTTTCAAAAAAATGCAAAACAAAAAGTTTAAAATTTGACATATCAAAAATTGTAAAAAGCAAAAGATGGAAAAAAAATATAAAAAATTATCTTGTCCTTTCCAATAAACATAATAATACGAATATTACTTGTTAAAAGTGATTAAGAAGGTAGCAATAGTACCATCCAATTTTAAAAACACAAATGCAATCCCTATCCAAGGCTGATGTCGCTTGTCATAGGCAGTAAAGTATAAGGGTCCGTTTGGTTCATGCTTTTACCATGGGTTTTCAAACTAACAAAAAAAAAACATGTTTGGTATAGAAAAAGTGGGCCCATGGTTTGGCATCAAGGCTGCATATTTTCTATACTTTATTCCGAGTAAAATAGCCTGATATAAGAAAAAGTTTATCGACACTTTTTTTGTTTTCCTAAAATGGTGGGTCCAAATTCAATCTCTACCTCTTTTTTTTTTAATTTAGAATTTAATTTATAATAATAAATTTATTATTTTACTTTTATAAAATTTAAAAATAATAATATTAATAACATTTATATATTTTCTCTCTTTTACTTTTTTCTTAAAATTTAAATCTAAATTCAAATCTAAATTCTAATCCAAATCCTCTAACCAACCAAACGGACCCTAAAAAGTTAGTACATGAATTGAGGATTGGTTGAGGCAATAATCTAATACTAGTAGATGTAAACTACAGTAATAAAAAAAGACGAGAATGACAAAAATTTGACCATTTGTCATTTATTTGGATTTAATTGTTTAACTTTTCTTGTGAGTTAGCCACCATAATGATCTCTTAAATTTATCAAGAGTTTTTGGCTTTTAATAAAGTTAGGGTCGTGTTCGGATAAGCTATGGATTTCATTATCGAACCAAACAAAATTATTTCTTAAGTCGTGTTTGTTTACTCTCCAAACACAATATCAGAGTACTTAGGATTGTCACCACATTTGGTTACAGGTCATGTTTCATCTTTACGGAAAACCTTATCTCGTTACTTCAATTCCAACTAGAATGTTTTTAGGCTTGTAGTTTTGCTTATGTGCACCTTGTTAGTCAGAATAGACAAGCAGCGTGCTAGGAAAATATGAAGCAATTTTAAAAAAAATAATCTCAATGTGGATCCAAGTTAATATGAAAGTATAAATCTGATCACATTTACCCGATTATATTGATTATAGATTATTATTGCAAAGTTTAAAAAAGACCTTATGAATTAATTAAGGTGAAAATGTTATTTTTGCAAAAGTAAACAATGATATTGTAAATTGTACCCTTTTTTTTGTTCTTAAAACAATCATTGACATATGAAATACATGATGTTCTAATTTCATTATCCGTAGTTCTGTGACAATCCTCAAAGAGGGCAAAAATTACACAGCCATAACTCCTGTGATCATAAAGCCGATCTGAAATAACTCCATCATTGCGCCTCCATAACACCACCCGTGGTAATGATTTAACATATTGCTGTGAGTCTGTTCTTCTGGATTGATTATATTGGTCCTCTAACTAGTGATGAGATAGATTCTGATAAAACGTTGGTGCTTTAGAGACCCAATGGATTATATACACGGGTTGTTCTCTCTCGCGAAACTTCGTTGTGGAAGCTTATTTTTAGCGATCTTCAGACTTTTGGAGTTATTATGGCAACGTTAAGAAGCTATTCTTCTTCTTAATTGCCTTATCGAGACAAACAAAGATGCCGGTTAGTTGGCTTTTTGGTATGATGCGCGGAGTGTTCGTTTTCGTTCATGGGAGTTAGATTCAGTTGGCGCCAATTGTGGGATCTTTCTTATTCTAATAGCTTTTGGGTTGTTTTGCGAGTTCGTTTCGTTATTGTTGTTTCTATATGTTCCTTTCGTTCTTTGTTTGTTGGATGTTTTTGCGTGTATATCGTCTGCTAGTTTCTTTCTAGCCTTTTTTATAAAAATACCATTTGTTTACCGTTCAAAAAAAACAAAACCCGGTTCATATACCATCACAATATCAGTAAAAATTTTAATAGGGATTAATTATTGTACCCTTTTACTAGAAGTAATATTCTTTTTTTATTTTTTTTTTCATTTTTGATTTTTGTTTAAAATTTTGTTGAATAAAAAAATAGTGAAAAAAAATTTAGAGACTTTAATAAATATACGTTTGATATAGTTAAAAGTAGTAAACATGAAAATCCAGAAACATAAAAACTGTCTTGTTTTGTAGAATAAAGTAGGGTTAAACTTTCTCAAAATAAATGCAAACTGAAATGTTAAAATTTGAAGATCAAAAAATTGTAAAAGCGAAGATGAAAAAAAAAATATATAAAAAATTATCTTGTCTTTCCTACTATAAACATAACTAGTGTAATACCCATGCGTTGCGCGGGTCACGCGTAAAAAATAAATCAGTTTTTTTACGTCAACTTAATACTGAATCTGTAACAACATATATATATACAAAAGAAAATAGAATTAAGGATCCTAATTAACAGAAGTAAGCATTATCAGTCGAAGTTCAAGTAGAAGTGCATGATTCGAGTTAAAAGTGCCAGCGTAAGTCAATTACGATGTTAAGTAAACATGAAGTTTAATAATGAAACAAAATCGTTTTAAGTTGCATATAATAGACTAAAAAGTACTAACCTTATCACTTGGGGCTCCTAACTACATCTCATCAACACACCTTCCAAAGACAAATATGTGTGTATATTTGGCTACATTCCAAAAATAACCATTTTTATCCTTAAGTTCCATGCGAATCCACTAGTACAATAAAATAAACTTCAGAAAAAATATACATTCAACCTCCAAATACACTAAAAACAATTTCCACTAAAAAACACCACACAACAATATACAAAACAAAACAATAATTATACCAATACCAAAACCAATTTACTAAAAAACACACAAATAAATATTCAACAACAAACCAACTTCACACCACCACAACAAACACAACACAAAAAACTATCACCAACCACCAATTATCCACAAAATAATTATAAACTATAACAACATAAATAAAAAAAAATAAATAATATAACAACTAATAATTACACAAATCAAATCTATTCTAAACTAATATAACCAAAAAATCCATAGACCATATTAATACCACACCAACCAACATTCACCAAATAAATTCCAAAAAAACAAACCCCAACAACTAAACATAACTAATCAAAATCCACTAATCACTTACCAAAACACACCCCTCACAAACACAAAAACTATTCCCATACACTCACCCAATTCACCTCAATCACAAAAATACCACTCAAACACCACTCTACTAACCCACCACCCCACCCAAACATCCACATTTCCCAAAATAACCAAACTACCAAAAAAACCCAAATACCCCTAACAATTATTAAATACAACATAAACTATCACTAATCAAAACCTCCCTCTAACCCTCAACACTAAACCAACTATACCAAAAAAACCAACAAACAACTCCAAAACCAACCCCCAACCAAAAACCCCCCATACCCACATAACACGCCATATAATCCCCCCACACCATAAACTACACAACCCCCCAAACACAAAAACAACCCTAACCACCCTTAAACACCACACCAATCTACCACACCCCCACCAACAAAAAAAAATACCAAAAAAACATCCCCCCCCTACCAAACCCCTCTAAACCCCCCCCCACAACATCCCAATCCTAAATCTCAATATCCCTCCACCTCGTCATACCAATATACCACCCCAACCACAATGTGACTCAAATGACTATTCCTCCCAACGTAAAGACAATGACCACCCTATAGTCTAGTCACTGCCAATAAAGCAAATTCTATGCACAATGACTGTTATACGTGTGTCAAGTCTTTTCTCACTATATCCATATTGAAAATCTATACATAGTCACATTAGAGATAAAGTATAGAATTATCTATGACCCAGTCAGGAGACGAAATATAAACTCCCCATAATCTACCAACCACAACTTCAGTACAAACATCATCTTCCATCTACGCTGACTCCCCCACCCCTCTCCGTCCTACACTTAGATATGTATAGAGATGTGTGTACCCCCAATCACCTATAATACTCTGCCCAACACATAATCCTACATACCCACTCCCATGTCAGTCCTACTATATCTATGATACTCCTGTCTCATAACTCATGTATATCTAACTAATGATTGTGTAAAACACACTACCCCAATGATATCACTGTACTAGTGCACACCAGATGATAGTAGATGAGATTAGACATTCGGACCAGCAGCTCAACGGATATATGCACACTACCATCCTCGGCACCAAGAATTTGACCTAATCTGCGATTAAGAATACACACACAACTCTGTATAGCGTGACCTGTCACATTGTCCACTGTACCAGTAAGTAGCTACGCATATGAAGTGTAATGCTGTCTGGATCAAACTAGTTAACAAATCCCACCGTCCACTGTGCCTCTGACCGATATAAGTTGAACGTAATTTGAACAAGGACATTACAATTTAAGTTCTGAATTGTGACTGACATACTGGTCATACATCTCACATGTCTGATATACCAAACATAATAGAGTCACTAGAGATAGATCAATAGTACTGTAAATAGTGCCAATTAGATCGACTACAATTCATCGACCAGCGTAGAATGTTTGAGATCGATCTCTAGAAGAAGTGCTAATACGCCTCTCTCAGGCTGCATGATCGCTATAGGTCAGTTAGTGGCTTCGCTTAGTAGACGTGGATATGTGATGTCTCTGTGTGAGTAAAGCTAATGTTCGAGACTCTTCAGTGGGTATTACAATGCTCATCGCGTACTGCTAAGGTCAAAGATGTACTTCTGTTGTTCACGTGTTATGTAGATAAGAGTGTTGGCGCTGCAAGATTTAGTCATCGAGGTGAGAATAGCCGTGATGTTGTGTTATACTGTGGTTTGTATGAATGAGTCGATGATTGGGGTAAAGATAGATAGGTGTGCATCGAGTATTCAGAGAAATTTCTAGTTTATCCTGTAAAAAGTAAGTGAGAGAGAGAGTGATCAAGTATATGTCGAATCTCTATCTCTTTTAGTCTAATTATTTAGGAGATGAATGATAATTTGATAGTTCTAAGCTATAAATACTGATATACTAGACATAAAATATCGAGATTTTCAGTGTAGTACTCTAACAGATTCAGTGTTCAAAGATAGCCACCCATCTCTCCATCACGTGCCTCCGTTTCGCGACTCCCCTGTTTATCATTTTTAAAAGTAACAAGTGACGAAGTATACGTCAAATTCTAATGAATAATAGAATAACAACAATCACACGCTGATAATTCTCAAAACAGTGCCATAGATTCACCGTATGTCTCAAGCGTGCCCTCACAACCCCCTGGCGCACGAGATTCCGTTATTATCGTTATTGTCTCTCATAATTAATGCCGGTACTGCGCACGTACTTTTTGCTCAACGGTCAACCACCCCCACTTCTACACCCCGGCACGAAACGCTGGTTGTAATTTTTTCTTTAAATTTATTTTTATTTTTTTTTTAGAATCATCTTTAAAAAAAATTTAATTTTTTTTTTTATTTCGTTTCAGTTTTCGAGCAATAATAAAAAAAAAATTAATTTTTTTTATATTCAGTTTCAGTTTACAATACAATATATAAAAAAATAAAAAAAATTATTATTTTTATTTTGGTTTCAGTTTACGAGGCAATATTCAAAAAAAATTTAAAAAAATTTTAATTTTTTTTATTTCGATTTCAGTTTACGAGCCAAGAAAAAAAAAAATTTATTTATTTTATTTCGGTTTGGAATTTAGAGCAATAATAAAAAAAAAAATTAATTTTTTTTTATTCCGGTTTCAGTTTCGCACGAGCAATATTAAAGAAAAAAATTTAATTTTCTTATTTAGTTTCAGTTTTACAAGCTATATAATAAAAAAATTTAAAAATTTAATTTTTTTTATTTCGGTTTCAGTTTACGAGCAATAATAAAAAAAAATTAATTTAAAAGTTTGTTTTATTTCACGGTTTCAGTTTACAGTGCTAATAATAAAGAAAAAAAAAATTACTTTTTTTTTATTTCGGTTTCAGTTTCTGAGCTATATTTAAAAAATTTCAATGATACCTTAAATAAGTTAAGTTTAAGCTATACAATTAATATGATTCTTTTAAACTCTTAAGTTCGGCCCGCTTTTTTTTCCCGTAGGGGAAGGATTGACCTTTCTAACTGAATATGATGTATGTACTCGTTATACTACGAGTTTTGTACATGAAGTTTTAGTTGTACATTGATTAATTTGTCTCATCTAACCAGGTACATATACCACACAATATCAGTAAAAATTTAAAGGGAGTAATTATTGGTACCCTTTAACTAGAAGTAATATCTTTTTTTATTTTATTTTTCATTTTTGATTTTTTTTTTAATTTTGTTTGAATAAAAAAATTGTGAAAAAAAAATTAGAGATATAAAATATAAAGTTTGATAAGTTAAAAGTAGTAAAACATGAAAATCAAGAAACATAAAACTGTCTTGTTTTGTTAATAAAATAGGTTAAACTTTCAAAAAAATGCAAAACAAAATGTTTAAAATTTATCTTGTCCTTTCCAATAAACATAATAATACGAATATTACTTGTTAAAAGTGATTAAGAAGGTAGCAATAGTACCATCCAATTTTAAAAACACAAACGCAATCCCTATCCAAGGCTGATGTCGCTTGTCATAGGCAGTAAAGTATAAGGGTCCGTTTGGTTCATGCTTTTACCATGGGTTTTCAAACTAACAAAAAAAACATGTTTGGTATAGAAAAAGTGGGCCCAAGGTTTGGCATCAAGGCTGCATATTTTCTTTACTTTATTCCGAGTAAAATAGCCTGATATAGGAAAAAGTTCATCGACACTTTTTTTGTTTTCCTAAAATGGTGGGTCCAAATTCAATCTCTACCTCTTTTTTTAATTTAGAATTTAATTTATAATAATAAATTTATTATTTTACTTTTATAAATTTTAAAAATAATAATATTTATAACATTTATATATTTTCTCTCTTTTATTTAAAAAAAAAATCTAAATCTAAATTATAATCCAAATCCTCTAACCAACCAAACGGACCCTAAAAAGTTAGTACATGAATTGAGGATTGGTTGAGGCAATAATCTAATACTAGTAGATGTAAACTACAGTAATAAAAAAAGACGAGAATGACAAAAATTTGACCATTTGTCATTTATTTGGATTTAACTGTTTAACTTTTCTTGTGAGTTAGCCACCATAATGATCTCTTAAATTTATCAAGAGTTTTTGGCTCTTAATAAAGTTAGGGTCGTGTTCGGATAAGCTATGGATTTCATTATCGAACCAAACAAAATTATTTCTTAAGTCGTGTTTGTTTACTCTCCAAACACAATATCAGAGTACTTATGATTGTCACCACATTTGGTTACAGGTCATGTTTCATCTTTACGGAAAACCTTATCTCGTTACTTCAATTCCAACTAGAATGCTTTTAGGCTTGTAGTTTTGCTTATGTGCACCTTGTTAATCAGAATAGACAAGCAGCGTGCTAGGAAAATATGAAGCAATTTTTAAAAAAAAAATCTCAATGTGGATCCAAGTTAATATGAAAGTATAAATCTGATCACATTTACCCGATTATATTGATTATAGATTATTATTGCAAAGTTTAAAAAAGACCTTATGAATTAATTAAGGTGAAAATGTTATTTTTGCAAAAGTAAACAATGATATTGTAAATTGTACCCTTTTTTTTGTCTTAAAACAATCATTGACATACGAAATACATGATGTTCTAATTTCATTATCCGTAGTTCTGTGACAATCCTCAAAGAGGGCAAAAATTACACAGCCATAACTCCTGTGATCATAAAAGCGATGCTGCAGAAAAAGAACATTTGTTGCAATGTAACCTTATGAAAACCATATAAAAAAGACGTGCAATAGTAGCAGAAATAATGATTTTAGACGCAATAGAAAGGAATGTTATAACCGGATAGGTGAACTGTGCTTAGCGCTCCCCTGCTCATTAAAGGGCTCTCCTTTAGTGAATGGCAGAAAGTCCGTAGTACTCGAAGGCACCGAAGTGATTCGGTAGCCGGGAAGTGCCTACTACTACGCTACTCTACACTTGGCCTAACACATTTACAGAATTCTCGATGCTTCTCTGCATGAACCTTTCTTCTGATTAATTTGAACCGATCAAGCGACTTGCCTTTTACTCGTAATAGAATAAGAAAAAATATGTTGGGCCATTCATAACATAAGAATCATAGTGGTGGAGTAAAAAGATACTAACCTAATAAATAAGGGACCATTTTCATAAAGTATGAATTTCATTTAAAGTCACAACGAGGACCCAGACAACAACCAACAATCTAACCCACGACTAGAAATAACACACTACAACAACCAAGTGACCAACACTGACAAATCCATGGCCGACAATTTACCTGAGAAACTTAAAAACAAAGCCGGAGACCTCCTCACCCAAGTTGTTTCCAACATCAAACCATATTTCCTGTCGGATACCGATGCCAAGCTTAACCATGACTTGTTTAACTTTGTCGCACCTTATCTGATCATGGCTGTTATAATATCGATCATGTTCTGCTGCTGCTGTAGCGGAGGAAAAACGATGAGAGCACCGGGCAGACACGGGGCAAGGATACGAAGGGACCGTTTCGAAAGTAACCCTAGGGAGTATTTTCGAAACAATCGTGGCCGTAATGATTAATAAGCTCATAAGCTGGTTAAATATTGTGCACTTTTTGCACAATATGTGTGTGATTTTAAGTTCGTAACTCATGGTTATTGTAATTGTCTTTGTTTATGAGATAAAATATAGCAAATCATGTTGTTTTTATTTTATTTTATGTCTAATTAAATGGAGGGTTCAGCATAGCATTGAATAGTTTTTTATGATGTCTTGTTTGTTTACAAAATATTTTACTTAGCTTTAGAGCATCACGTACAGCATCATGCCATTGCTCAAGCCGCGAGAAAAAATGTATTTTTTTTGTCTATAACATCAAAAACTCCCATAACACAAAAAAAAGGCTCTTTGGTTAACATAAGATTTTTTGGTGTTATGAGAGGACCTCATTTTTTTTTATAAAAAACCATATAAATGTAAATTTTAAATTTCATTAATTAAAAAAACACATTACATAAACTTAAAAAAATACATAAAACTTAAAAACAAAATACATTAATTTAAATTTCATCATTAAGGTTTCACAAATGATTCATAATATCTTGTCGAAGGTACTCGTGCACGCTCCTATCCCAAAGTTTTTTGTTTTTCATTTGTTGTCTTTCGCATCGTTCGACCCAAGTACGTTGAATATTGCTCTCTGAAGAAGCGTGCATCGACCAATATTCACTAATATCGAACTTTTGATCTTCCAATATCATGTTATGTAATATCATGCAACAATACATGATTCTTTTAATCGTGTTCATGTGATATGCTCGTGCGGGTTGTTGTATGATTCCCCACCGACCTTGTAGGACTCCAAAAGCTCTTTCAATATCTTTTCTTGCACTTTCTTGAACTCTTTTAAACTTTTGTGTTTTTAGATCCCTTGCGATAGTAAACGCTTTGACAAACGTAGCCCATTGTGGATAAATTCCATCCGCTAAATAATAACCTTTTTCGTATGTTTTTCCGTTTACTTGAAACGGAGCTTCGGGAGCTTTATCCGCTAGAAGGTCATCAAATAACGGTGAACCATATAAAACATTAAGGTCGTTGTTGGCCCCCGGTACCCCAAAATATGCATGCCAAAACCATAATTGTTGATCCGCAACGGCCTCAAGCATTATAGTCGGGTATTTTTTATCCCTTCTTTTGAATTGACCATGTAAAGACTTAGGACACTTTACCCATTCCCAATGCATACAATCAATGCTCCCGAGCATTCCCGGGAGCCCGTGTTTCCTTTCATGCAAGTCATATATATGTTGGATGTCTTCTAAAGTAGGTTTTCTCAAATATTTTTCAACATACAATATATATATGCATTTAGTGAAATTCCATAAACATTCACGTGAACATCAAAGAACGGGACGCTTAGCGGAGCGCGAGGTTTGAGGAAACTTAAAGTTTTATTCATAAAAAAACCAGATCGATGACTCAAACAGCGCGAGAGAGGCGAGAGTGGTATTCGATTGAAAAAAAAAAGAAAGTTTTATTTTAAAAAAAATTTCAAAAAAAAAGGGAAAAAAATGATAAAAAAAGAAAGAAGTAAATGTTTAAAAAAAAATAAAAAAATTAAAAAAAAAACTTGCATTAATGTGGGGGTGGGGCCGGGTCAAAAAATTTAATGCGACCCGTGGGCCGGGTCGCCTGCCTTTTGTATAGTTATATAATATTTTACTTAGCTTGAGCATCAGTCTCATGCCATGGCTTTAAGCACTGAGAAAAAGTGCAATTTTTTTGTCCATTACATCAAAAACTCCATAACGCTAAAAAAGGGTTAACACTAGATTTTTTGGTGTTATGGGAGGACCTTATTATTATTTTTTTTTATATAAAAAACCATATAAATATAAATTTTAAATTTCATTAATTAAAAAAACACATCACATAAACTTAAAAAAAATACATAAAACTTAAAAACAAAATACATTAATTTAAATTTCATTATTAAGGTTTCACAAATAATCCATAATATCTTGTCGAAGGTACTCATGCACCCTCCTATCCCGAAGTTTTTTGTTTTTCATTCGTTGTCTTTTGCATTGTTCGACCTAAGTACGTTGAATATTGCTCTCTGAAGAAGCGTACATCGACCAATATTCACTAATATCGAACTTTTGATCTTCTAATATCATGTTATGTAATATCATGCAACAATACATGATTCTTTTAATCGTGTTCATGTGATATGCTCGTGCGAGTTGTTGTATGATTCCCCACCGACCTTGTAGGACTTCAAAAGCTCTTTCAATATATTTTCTTGCACTTTCTTGAACTCTTTTAAACTTTTGTGTTTTTAGATCCCTTGCGATAGTAAACGCTTTGACAAACGTAGCCCATTGTGGATAAATTCCATCCTCTAAATAATAACAATTTTCATATGTTTTTCCGTTTACTTGAAACGAAGCTTCGGGAGCTTTATCCGCTAGAATATTCTGATAGAAAGTCATCAATATAACGGTAAACCGTATAAAATATTAATGGTCGTTGTTGGCCCCGGCTACCCAAAATATGCATGCCAAAACCATAATTGTTGATCCGCAACGGCCTCAAGCATTATAGTCGGGAATTTTTTATCCCTTCTTTTGAATTGACCATGTAAAGACTTAGGACACTTTACCCATTCTCAATGCATACAATTAATGCTTCCGAGCATTTTCAGGAGCCCGTGTTTCCTTTCATGCAAGTCATATATATGTTGGATGTCTTCTAAAGTAGGTTTTCTCAAATATTTTTCAACATACAATATATATATATATATATATATATATATATATATATATATATATATATATATATATATATATATATGCATTTAGTGAAATTCCATAAACATTCACGTGAACATCGTTCGGCACATTGCAAATACTCATCAAATAAATCGGGTGATGAACCATATGCCAATTGGCGTATGGCGGATGTGCATTTTAAAAGAGTACTAAAACCTAAACGACCGGTAGCATCGGGACGTTGTTTAAAAAATAGGAAGTAATCGGGTAGAGGGTCAACATTATAATTGGAAATATCATGTACGATTTTTTTAAAAAGTGTCAGAAGACTCATACTGACTACTTTGGCAAAGTATTCTTCCGGATAAACGTGGCGTGCGTATTCTTCATCCCAAAATAATCACGTCGTAATCTTATCTTCCGCCAAATTTCGTGATCGCGTGCAATATAACGCCATTGTATGGTTGTACCGAACTTTCGGCTTCATCTCTTCCATTAGCTTCTAATTGCTCAAAATATTTTAAATATTGTGTATATTGCTCCATATCGAGTTGAGTGTGATACTCGTAAATATCGGATAAATCATTAGAATTCATATTGTTGTGTGAAAATTGAAAGGGATTTATAAAAATATGAAAGGGATATAATTGTTTGGAATAGATGTATAAAAATTGGAGTTTGTATATGTATTTATAGTGAAAAAATGGTTCAAAAGTTAAAAAAACCCTCTAACGGCTACTTTTTTTGAAAATAAGCGTTCCCAACGACTAGTTTTTTTTTTAATTTATATATATATATATATATATATATATATATATATATAGTTAGGATCAAATGAGAAGTTTTCTTAAAATAAGAATGATAAGAAGTAACTATAACCGCATATCCGAGATGCATTGACTTAAATTAGATGCATCTCTATAATCTTAGATGCATTATAATGCATCATAATGTGTTTTCTAGCTTTTAATTAGATGCATATACGTATTTTAGATGCATTTCATGATTTCTTTTATTTTTTGGTCCTCTACATGTTGCACAAAATCATAAAAATCAATTTCCTGCACACAATCAACACCATACAAATTAACTTTCGAAATTTATATGTGTATGTGTGGTTTTAGTCATCTCCCTCACCACTTCTTATTTTTAATTTACTTCCTCACTAGATCCTACTATATTATATATATATATATATATTTATATATATATATATATATATATATATATATATATATATATATATATATATATATAAACGTGAAAACGCGAGACGCGAAAACTCAACATACTCGATTTAAAGCTTACTTATCACTATAACATCGCCAAATATTAAAATATCATCAACATATCTTCATTATAAACTGTATAAACACAATAACTTGAACAAAAATCACAATATATTTATCACAAACAATATAAACAGTAGGCTTCACCATTTATGCATAAATAACATTAAATTTTTTATTTTTTTAACGACGACATATTATTAGAAAAGAACTAGCAAGGCGCTAGAAATTACAAAGACGATTTAAGCCAATCAGTCCAACTAATACATTTCTTTCCTCTAGATTTTAACCAAGAAAAAGAAAAACACTGAATGTTATCAAAAACTTCACATTTTCTCATGTCTTGAGAATTGAAAATGTGGTTATTCCTAAAATGCCAAAGCATCCAACAAGTGGCGGCATAAATGACATAAGCTCGGTCTTTCTCGACTTTTGAAGCTTTCCACGAGGTGTACCATATGTCCCATTCATCACATGAAGATAACGTCGGGATTTTAAGGTCACACCAACCATGAACAAGCCTCCAAATATTGGAAGCTGCACTACAAGAGAAAAAGGCATGAGAATTAGACTCAACATGCTCGGAACATACTGGACATAATATCGAATCAATATCCAAACCACGAGATGAAAGGTTAAGACGATGAGGAAGTCTATCAAGAAGCAAACGCCACATGAAAATGTTAACCTTCCGAGGGATAATCTTACACCATCTTGTGCTTGGGAGGGAATTAGCGATCATGCAATTATCAATATGTTTCCGAATGAAACTTACTGAATAAGAACCATCAGTAGAAAGAGAGGAGACGACACAATCCCTATCAACCTCAACATTCAACGAACCAATATCCATGAGAAGGTTATTAAGATCTGCAAGAGCTCTCCCACCGTTTACAGGACGACGCCAATCCCACGCCCAAAGACCATTAACAATTCTATCTCTAACAAGGCAATTTTGATTCTTTTCTAGGCGAAATAACCTGTTAAAGCGAGAACAAAGAGGAGCATCACCCAACCAAGTATCTTTCCAAAAGCGTATCATAGAGCCATCACCAACTTGATAACGAAGAGAATTCAATGGGACATAGCCACTTGAATGAAGATGATATATCGTGCCAACTATACGAGCCCAAAGACCATTGGTTTGGCAGCCTTTAAGCTCAATACCAGCTTCATTGCCATGAATCGATTTTAAAACCTCAACCCAAAGAGCAGATGGTTTATTAAGCAAACGCCATCTCCATTTGAGAAGCAAGGAGTTATTGAAAGCTTTTAAACTTCCCACTCCTAAACCGCCTTTATCAAGAGAAGCTAAAATGTTAGACCATTTGATCCAAGCAAGCTTCCTAGAACCCCCCCCCCCAGCATTAAACAAAACCCCCCCCCCACCCATGCCCATATTGCCTACACCACCTTTACATTCACAAAATTTTCTTTGATAAGGATATGAGTGTGGGCAATTGTTCATTGAAAAACAGTAAAAGATCATAGAACAAACAAAATTAGGTGGAGATCTAATGATTTTAAAACACTATCAATAGTATATGACCATTGATATCCACATTCCTCTATGATATGATATGAAATTTGCGAGGATAGCTCATTTAACCCCTAGCAGTTCTTCTATTTCTATTATCATTAGACCTGACAGTATTAGAAGGTCTTGGGACATTATTAGAGGTTTGAGATCTCTGATAATTCCCTATATTATGCACATTAGCAGTGAATGCAGATGTCTAAGACCTATGAGAGGTCTCAACAATGTTACCAGTTTCAACCCTGTGGGATTCCTTATTAGATATAATAGCATATGTACTCTTAACATCAGGTAAGGTCTCTCTAGACAAAATAGAACATTTGATTTGCATATAAGTATCATCAAGACCAATCAAGAATTGCATTAACTTCATTAACTGGTTAGGTTTCTTAAAACCGTTAACAACATGACAAGTACATCTAGGCAACTCAACCAAAGCATCAAGTTGTTTCCACAGAGCATTCAACTTATGATAATAATCAGCAATATAGGACCCATTTTGACACAAAGTATGAATTTTATGATGCAAACTAAAGGTCACAAATCCATCTACTTTATCATATGTTTCTTTTAATTCTTCACATACATGTTTAGCCCTTTTTTGTTGCGATATTTAATCTATACATTCTCTTTAAGTTTTGGTGATGACAAACATGTAACTTGTAAAACATTACGTAAAATACACAAGTTACTCATATACTATAATCATCAACATAAACATTCATCAACTCCTCTCGACGTCCCAGCACTCCTATAAATATGGTCTTCGCTAATTGGATTGGGCCAAGAAAATAGACAAGCCTATTGGGGGCCCAATAGAGTTCGACCCATTAAGGCCCAATCAAAGCTTCTAGAAGATGGAAGGAGACCAGTGAATTCAATTTTCAATTTGCTTATAGAAACTTCTAGAAAATGGTGGGAAAACTAGTTAATTTAAATTTTGAATTAAGGTGCATCATTTTACCCATTGGTAAGTTCACCCTATTATCTTCTAGATGATTTCCACTAGTACCATGGAGTATGTAGTGATGTATAGGATGTCTCTACATGAAAGTGATCACCTTTGTTTACTTTCTTATCATGTAGTAGATCGGGTCACATAGAAGTGATTACATTTGATCACTTGTATGTCATATGGTAGATTGTGTTGTATGTTGTAATTCATTCATATATCTTGTAATCGTGTGTAATTGCTAGATCAGGTTGATTATGATAGTATTTAGGTGAGGTAAATAGTTGTAAGGGTGGTTAGTATTTTAGACCTTAAAAGATAAGCATGTGGTAGATCGGTTCTAGCTAAGATTAGAATTTGTCATTTGGCTTAGTGTTGGGAATTGGTGTAAGATACTTGTGTATGGCTTTCTCCGCCTAAAGAGAGCTTGTTGACTAGTGAAGTAGCTCTCGAGTTGGTACTCGGGGAGTAGAGTAGGGCGAAGAGTGTAACACCTCTAAATAGGGTCGCAACGGAATAAGGGTCGGAGAATGTTACTTCATAAATCAATAGCACAAGATATGAGAGAATGACCTCTATATGAGTCGTTTGAAAATGATACATTGGAGTTAATGAAATTGTTTGTTACAAAAGCTCAAACTTGTTCATTCTTGAAAATGTAAAGATTTTAATACATAACAAATATTTCTCAAATGTAATGCACACAAATATTTATGCAATATGACTCCCAAAATGATGACACCCAATGTATCTTTGCCCTTGTACCGTATTGACCTAAGAAAAACATGCTTTAAAACGTCAACATAAAGTTGGTGAATTCATAGGTTTAAGTAATGTATAAAGTAGGACCACAAGATTTCAAAGTGTAAGACATGTAACACATACAATATCTTAAAATTTAATTACGCATGCGCTAAGCTCATGACACTGAAGCTATAACATGTATGTATATGCAAATTAATGGCAATAATGTGCCCGTGTAGATGTTCAACCCGCAACATCCAAATCCGACATGGTATACGCCTGTTGGTTCAGTACCGCCAAAACTAGTAAGCGCTACTCACCCGAACGGGGATGTCAATCCCAAATAGATCTATTCATAACATTCTCGCTTACAACCAGTAATTAACAGTTCATGATTTATGGGCATAGTGGGCTATAGCTACTTAGGCAAACTCATAAATTGTGTAAAGTGTACTTGCATCCAAATGTAAAACAATGCATGTTTCTTACCCCAAGAGTTATAAATCATTATAATTGTATAAAAATGGGGCTATGAACTCACCTCTAGTGAAATGAATTGATTATATAAATCAAGTAAGTGAAACGTCTCGCGAAATCCGAATGCAACCTATTTATTTATAGGCAGTATAAAGTATAATGTATTTAATATACATACAACATCATAAGTTATAGAGTTATATCACCACCTATTAGTTTTGTTTAATTTATAAAAGTCGAAACATATTTAATTCGTACTTGTTAAATAAACGTTTAATTATTTGTATCCGTAAATAAAAATGTTATTGTCGTCCAACAATTAATTATTTGTTAATAATACTTAATTTAATATTTTTATTGTTTATATAATGATATTATATAATTAGTTAAATTGTTTTATAAAATAATATTTATAAAGTTAAAAATGTATATAAATACTATATAAGTACTACTACATTATTTCTTAATGTTTTTATAGCTCAAACGGACCCGAAAACACTCGTAAATCATATTTTAAAATGTTAACAGCTTTATTCTAGTTTTATAAAAATGTAGAAAATTGTTTATACAAATTAATTAGTTTTTTGTAATTTCTATTTATCCGAAATCTTTAAAAACTCATAACTTACTCATTTTAACTCCGTTTCGCGTGTTCTTTATATGTATGAAATCGTGACGAGATAAACTATCAAAATAAAATACTCACAGATTTTATAAAAATATGTGTCGAAACAGTAAACCCCAACTGTTTTTATAAAATTATTTTTATAACTTTTAATCTTACGAAAATCGTATCTCTTTCGTTATTACTCCGTTTTTAAGTTTTTTATATGCACGGTTTCCTATTGAGATGATCTATCATCATAAAATATTTATATATTTTTATCAGATTCGAACAGTAATAGTTTTTATAAAAATTAATTATATAAAAACTCTTTTATATATTTAATTATCGTAATCTCGTAAAATTCATACTAAATCAATTTCTTTATCCATATATTTACTTTTCTTTTCTTTGGATTCATTTTTGAAAATAGTGAATGTTTGCAATAAAGATTCCTTTTTTTTGATATGATTAGAAAGATTTTGTTCAAACGAGTCAATTTGCTGCTTAAGTGCAAGCTTTTCCTTAATCATATCATCCATTTGAGAATCAATCATTTTTTCACGTGTGCTTAAATCAATATTAAGACGTTGTTCAAAAGTTTTGACTCGTTCTTTGTATCTCTCAAGCTCAGTTGTAAAGGATTCATTGTTCTTTTCCTGATTAACTTTTTCTCAATTATTTACATGATTAATCATTTGTTCTGACATTTGTTCGATCACAGATAATGTTAGGATTAATGTTTTCTTAACTTAGTACCGACAGTACAAATAGTTAGTACTGACAGTTATACTTAGTACCGACAGTACAAAGTATTAAGTACTGTTAGTTAGTTAGTACCGTTAGTAGAAAGTTAGTTAGTACTGTTGAGAAGATATTTAAAAGATATTTATGAGATATTTTAGAAAAAGATATGTAAGCCATTTAAGGTTATCCTTAGTATATAAAAGGATCACCTTTGGCATAGTTAGATATAGAGAGCAATATATATGAACACAGACGATTACAGAAGTATACACAAGTTTAGCAAATCATATACAATATCATAGTTAGCAATCTGTAATCCTCAAGAACACATTAATAAAGTTGTTATTCAGTTGTTCATTGTTCTTCTTAGTACCTGTGTTAAGATTCCGCATTAACACATAGTATTCATAGTCATTGTTTCTACATAGTCATTTGTATTTATACATCTTGGCTATCATCCTTTATAGGCTGCAAAGATCCATTCAGTTTATCAGGACCTAACTCATTTTGTACTAAGAAGAAACGTTCAAAGATCTCATTTCATTGTTCAGATATATGTCGATGACTTTATATTTGGTTCGACTTGTCAAGACATGTGCGATGAATTTCCCAAAATCATGCATGACGAGTTCGAGATGAGCATGATGGGTGACTTAACTTCTTCCTTGGTTACAAGTTAAAAAACAAATGGAAGATGGTATACTTGCTTTAATCAATCTAGGTTTATTAGAATGCTTAAGAAATTGGTCTAAGGATTCTATACTATGAAAACACCATGGTCCTCCGATACTAAACTCAACAAAGTTGAAGTGTGTGAGTCCTGTAGATTTGTAACAAGTTCGAGGCATGATAGGTAGTTTATTATACCTAATTGAATGGAAAAGTTTTGGCCCGATATCGATGTTTAGTGTTTGGCCTTTTGTGCTCGCTTCCAAGAGGATCTTAAAACCTCTCACCTTGAAGCGGTTAAGCATATCTTCTGATACATTAAAGGCACTACACACTTAGGATTATGGTATCCTAAGGGGACGGGCATAGAAACTGTAGTATATGCCGAATCTGATCATGTGGCAGATTATGTAGACCGAAAGAGCACTAACGGTATTTGTACTGTTATTTGGGTTGTGTTGAAATTGAGTTCTCGAAGAAACAAACCGCTCTTGCTTTATCCACTACGATGGCGAATTACGTAGCGCTAGAAAAGGCAGTCAAAAAGCATCTAAAGATGAAACGCAAGCTCTTTTCGGTCTAGACGCGTACGAATCGAGAGACATTCCTATCATGTGCGACAACTAAAGGCTAGCGATTACCTTAGCAAAAACCCAAGTGCAACATGTTTCTTGTACCAAACCACATCAAATACATTCACCTACTTTCATTTGTGATAATGTCTAGAAAGGACGTATCTCAATCGAAAAATTGTCGTCCGTCGACAACATCGTCGGACATGTGTCTTAATAAAAACCTTTAAACGTGAATTGTAACCTATCTAGTCTTGGTTAGAATGATGTATCAATTCCATAAACCTTATGTGTTCCGCTTATCCGTTCTAGTTTCAAATTCTAGTTCGTGTTCCATTCCGTGTCGTGACAACTTGAATACTTCATCCGAAGTACTTTAAGCATTTTTAATTCGCGAAATGCAAATTAAAAATTTTATTCGCGAAATGCAAATTAAAATGTCACTCCTCTTCGTAAATTTTTTGTCAAAAACCCTTGATTGAGGGCGGCCCCCCAATATATTTGGGACCGCCGGTAAATATGGGACCGCCACCAGCAAGTCACAAAATAGGACACTTAAACAAAAAATTTCAAAACAGAAAAACAAAAACCCCCTTACCTGCTGCACTCGACGAACACGACCCAAAACCCACCAAAACTCAAATTCAACCATTAAAACATCAATTGAAGATCAAATCAACACTAATAATCAATAATAACACAAAGATCATCAATTGTAAGTCATTTCATCTATTTTCTTTCAATTTGAGTCTAGGGTTCATGATGAACACCAAAAATTAAAATTGGGGGTTTTTGTGTTTTCTTTTAATTTTGTACAATTAAGACAACTAGGATACAATGTATAACCAATATGCTTCCCGTAGATATAAGATTTGCATTCATTAGTGAATTTGCTGAAAAATTGATTTCGAACCAAAACCCCAATTTTATTTTCAAATCACTCACGTTAGGAACAAAATAAAATTGTTTGTTAGCCTCAAAATATTGATTCAAACAAGGAAGTTCATTCATTAATTATATTAGGTCACAGTCATTAATTAATTATACGTTGTAATAGGCTAGACGAGTAAACGGGCTCTTTATGTAATCTAATCGGTCACGTGTATCGGGCGAAAGCCCAAGTAATCCCAAACCCGGCCCGTAAAAACACCAAGGCATGAAAGCCTCTTGGTTTTAACTATAAATACCCCTCTCAAAGGATGGAGAGGGTGTTGGTCTTATTTGTAATTTTTACTCTTGTAATTAACCATCTCATTTTCTCTCTTATTTCTCTCTCTACATTGGTCTTATTTGTAATTTTTACTCTTGTAATTAACCATCTCATTTTCTCTCTTATTTCTCTCTCTACATTTCTTCTCATCGTCTCCTAGCTTAATTTCTTGTTTCAATGGTGAAGTGAAGGTGATAGTGGGTT
>BQNB010017964.1:0-69028 GCA_026074375.1 Tanacetum coccineum
CACTAAAGTTATCATCAACCACTTCATTTCTAAGGACAAGACAATTTCTATGAAGAACAGGATCAATCTTCACACTATTTGTGATGACTCACTGCTCGATACTTTGAAGTTTGTCTCCAAGACACAAGATTATTAGCAGTATGGAGCCCTGATCCCTAATGATATGATTAATCAAGACATCAAAGACTCTAATGTTTACAAGACTTACTACGACTTTGCTACTGGAAAGGTTCCTCCTAGGAAAGCAAGGAAGTATAAGAAAGTTGCTTCACCCCTAAGAAAATTATCTCCTATTAAAGAAGCAGAACCTGTCAAGAAGGCTAAAAGAGTTAAGAGACCTGCCAAGAAGTCTACTACTGTGCCAACAGCAGGTGTTGTACTCAGAGATACTCCTGGTGTGTCTGTATCAAAGAAGAAAGCACCCGCTAAGGTTGATAAAAGTAAAGGTATAGAGATACTTTATGATGTAGCTCTATCGGAAGTAGCTCAACTCAAGGAAGCTACAAAGAGAAGCAAGAAAGACTTTCATATCTCTCAAACTAGTGGCTCAGGTAATGGAACTGATTTAAAATCAGGGTTCCTGATGAGCAATAACGCAAGACGTCTGGTACAGATGAAGGAACTAGTACTATACCAAGGGTTCCCAATGTACCTAAATATCAATCAGAGAGTAATGATGAATCATGGGGTGATAGTGAAGATGACAATGATGATGCTAGTAAAGGTGATGATGATAAGGCTAACAGTGATGATGATGGCAATGAGGCACATGATAGTGAAAGGACTGATTCAGATGACGATGATACGAATCCTTCTTTTACACTAAAAGATTATGATAAATAAGAACATGATGAAGAGTATAAATCTGATGATGATAATGAAAATGTGTTTGAAGAAGAGGATGATGATGATCTGTATAAGGATGTGGACGCGAGATCATTAGGAATAGAGCATGAAAAGGAAAGGCAAGGTGATGAAGAGATGACTGATGCTGATCAGAATGTTTCCTAAGAACAACTATATGAGCAAGTCGTAGAAGATACATATGTGACACTCACTGCTTCACAGAAGACTGATGATTCCAAGCAAAGCTCTTATGTTTCTTCAGACTTTGCCAATTAATTTCTTATTTAGGAAAAAGCACCACCTTTTGACCTTGAAGTTGCTTCATTGACGAATCACAAAGTACCAAGCACTCAGATACCCTCTCCTCTCATAAAACCTACAACAGTCATTCCTGATTTTTCTACTATTTCTTTAACAACTGTTCCTCTAACAATATCGATGATCACTCCTCCTCCATAACTGACTACACCATCCCCTGCACCAACAACCATTCCAACTAGAACCTCAATCCTTGCACTTCCTATTTTTTCTTCCCTGTTTGGTTTTGATCAAAGAGTGTCTACCTTGGAAACAGAGCTGTCTTAACTCAAACAAGCTGACCTTTTTGCACAACTCCTTGATTCTGTCAAATCTTAACTTCCAACAATGGTAGATGACCTTCTAAGCACAAGAATTGGATATGCTACTAGAACAGCTCTCGAGCCTTACACTAAGGATTTTGAAAAGAAAGCTCAAGAAGAGAGGAATTATACATATATGTTGTTGAGAAATCAGTAAAAGACATTATAAAGGATAAAGTCAAAAGTCTACTGCCTCAAATTCTACCAAAGGAAGTATCAGACTTCGCCACTCCTGTGATCCAGAGTACTATCACTAAATCACTTAAGAATGTTGTGTTGGCTAAATCTTCTTCTCAACCACAATCTACATATGAGGCAGCAGCATCTTTCACAAAGTTTTAATTGAAGAAGATCTTGATAGACAAATTGGAGAAAAGTAAATCATATTGAGCTGCTGTAGAACACAGAAACCTCTATGATGCACTGATCCAGTCTTATCAGCTCAACAAGGATCTCTTTGACTCGTATGGTAAAGCATACTCTTTAAAGAGAAGCCATGAAGACAAGGACAAGGATGAAGACCCTTCAGTTGGACCAGACCAACGGTTAAAGAAAAAGAAGACAAGCAAGGATGCTGAACCATCAAGAGGCTCTAAGTCAAAAGAGTCTAATCAAGCCTCTTCCAAGGCTACAAGTCTTACCCGAAATCATCTGGCAAGTCTGTGCAAGCAGAGGAACCAGTGTTTGAGACTGCAGATACTAAAACTCAACAAGATCAGGGAGGTAACACGGAGGAGCAACCTAATGTCGAGGCAACTCCAATGAATGATTGTTTTAAGAAACCTGAGAGACCTCCAACTCCTGACCCTGATTAGCTCAAAATCTATGATCTAGATCCGCACATAACAAATGGTTAAGTTATATTTCTCTGGGCAGAGAAGCCTCTCTCACGTTTGATGAGATGTTAAGCATCCTATTGACTTTTTCAGCCTCTATGTCATGTACAATTTAAAGATGATAATCGGACACAAGAGATTCTTCATAGGGACCAGCCTTCAACTTCTTAAAGGAACATTGCAAATGCTTCGTAGAAAACTAGAAATATCACTTGTGTAGAGTGTTATAATAGCTGGACGGATCAACTTGATTGGATACACCCTGAAGCCATTGATCTACCATTTAATCTTAGCAAGCCGTTGGGCGTTGATTGAGCTCAAGGTTTTAAGGAGTTCTGGACTACTTCTTCATCAACGACCTTGAATATCTGAAAGGTGGAAGTTCAAGAAGAAAATATACGACTTCTACAACAAAATCCAAGGCTGCTAGATATGATAATATTGAAGGCATCGAAGACATGGTTCCAGAGTTATAGAGTCCAGTAAAGGTAGCTTACAACAAATTTGCTACGTGGGGTATCTCACACTAGGGTCCTAAAAGACAAAAGTTCTATGCCTACTCAAGCAACATGGAATCCAAGCATGGTGTGTTCTCCAAGAAAAGAATCATTGCAGTAACCCATGTTAAAGTGATGAAGTGGTATGGTTATGGCTATTTGGAGGAGATTATTGGTTGACGAGAAGATCAATCATTACACAAGTTTAAAGAAGGCGACTTCCCAAGACTTAATCTGCTTGATATTGAAGATCTGATGCTTCTCTTGGTACAAAAGAAACTCTCCAACTTAGAGCAAGATGTCATTTTCAACCTGAATATAGCATTGAGAATGTTTACCAGGCGCATTGTTATTCTTAAGCGGGTGGAAGACCTTCAACTGGGAGTCAAAAGCTACCAGAAGAAACTTAACATCACCAAGCCTGAGACTTTCAGATTTGGCATCTCCAAACTGACACCATACACTGCATACAAAAACCCTTAAGGTATCATCTATCAAGATAAGTTTAAGAGAAACAGGTTTATGCGCTCTGATGAAATTTACAATTTTTGTGACGGCACACTCACATCTGTTCGACGGGTTCTTCATGATATTGCTAACAACTTGAGGATGGATTACTTGCCAAAGAGAAGATGGAGTAACTTGGACAGAAAAAGGTCTCGCATCATGATCAAGGCGATCGATCAGCAGCTGTTTGAGAGGAGATTGATGAGGAATTTGGAGAAGTTCGTTGGTGGCAGAGAATACGGAAATGACTTCAGGCTGCTTGAACGGACGATATAACTTTGTCATATTGTGTCCTTATCCATATCAGGTCACTTTCCCGTATATAATAAATTTTGTGAATATGTAAATACGTAGTGTAGACTATTATTAGGCATATATAATGTTTAAGTATGAATTTTCAAGAATTTCTTAGTAAATTCAAACATTTCAAATTAATGTACTCAAACACCGTATAATACCCTCAAAAATTGAGGGGGAGCATTAACATGTTCCAATAATAAGCTTGTTAATAATTGGACATTTTTTTCCCAAAAACATTAATATTTAAATTAGTTGATATCCAAAATATCAAGGAGGTTTGACAGTTTTTTATAAGGAAAATGTGATTAAAATATATGGCTAAAGTTGGTGGATTTTATGAATCTCTAGTGTACGATATCCCATATAATGTGCTAAATCTCTTGCGGAAATAATCGATGCACATATGAAGTGTGAGCAACTTGTTATATGTGTCTGATTGTGGATGTACCAAAGACTGACCATTTTAAATTACTGATTGGGTTTTAAGGGCTTAAGTTTAGTGTTTTCATTCCATGATCCGCCAGACTGGAGGGATCTATCCAGGGATATTCCAATAGTTAGATTAGAAGTTCTTAGGTATGAAATAAGGGTAAAGTGAGATTAAGGGGAAAAGTGTCGACTGAGATGGAGCTTTTTTAGGTTATGAAACAAACCCACAATTGATACTTAGTTATGAAGTCTCGGTAAGCGCTGAAGGGGTTGAGACTTTAAAAAGAAAAGTAAGATAAAGGGTGAAAAAAAAGAAGCCCTCTTACAACTTAGGCATAAACTGGGTCAATAATGCTGTCATGAATTTCAAAGATGATTGTTGACATTGAAGACTGACATCATGGACCTAGAGATGCAATGCACAACCCTCCCTAGCCACTCAGAATCTGTCAAAAGATTTCTGTTTTATATCTCAAAGAGATTACATGCATTTCTATAAACTTTCTCACTCTGAGTTAGTTGGTAGTAAGAAAGGTGGATAGTCTGTCCAGTCTACGAGCACTAATAACTAAAGTGGCACTATTGAGTCTATAGCCAAGTAGATTCATCATAAATCTCATTAGGTACTATCCTAAATGTATTTGTTGCTCACACATTATGAAACAAGTAATAAATGTAAGAGGTCCTACAGCATTTCTTGTGATCTTTGCCGATAATTAGAGTGATTAATAAAAGTATATCTCAATGTTGATGGAAATACTACTTGGAGCCAACATCAATCATAGTCTTGTAGGTGACTCTTATGATTCGATATGAATCAATGTTGTGACAACTAGAAAGTAATGATGGTGCGATTCTACTGTAATCCAAATTTGTTCTGGTATATGAATGATGATTGATGAAAGTTTGAATATGCTCAAACTCTCGACGTGTCACAAAAACATTTAGCAAGTGACATGTCGATTGATTTTTCAAATCAATTTTTATTTCAATTCTGGTGGAATAGTAACTCGCTAGTTTACTCTTATTGTGTTGTCTGCTTTGAGGCGTTCCGGTAACGAGAACATGTTGAGTACGATGAATCTAATACATATGTGTTCGAAAGATTCAATACTTCAGCTGGAAATCCTACCAAGGAGATTCTTCTTAAATTGAATCTACCTGATCATAGGTCGATCCTTACGGATTCGAAGGTTACTCCAACCAAACATAGGCGAAATGATAAAGCAGATTCATCCCCTAACCTTATTGCTAACTGTTTTATTGCAGATTCACTCAAAGATGGTCATGGAGGCACACAGTTGACTCAAAGATTCATAGCCATATGCTCAAACTCGACCGACAAAAGTAAAGATATCATGAAAGCTTAAGTACATGTTTCAAGACTTCCACTACTCTGATACCATACGTCTTTCTTGAAGCGACTAAGTATTAAGTTGATACCGTACGTACTCCATAAAGTGACAAAGTGTTAAAGTTAAGATCTCAAGAAAGATGGTTACTCACCGCTTTCAACATCAAGGAATAGTATGAGCAATGTCGGTCAGAGTCACAGATCACAAGGAGGGTAAAAGATCAAAAAATGATGATAAGAGATTATGCTTGGTTGTTGATCTCAAAGAAGTTCAAGTTCACATTCAAGTCAAGCCTATCAAACAAGCTCAAAGCCTAAAGTCAAAGATCACTACATCATGTTCACAAGATGAAGTAAAGAAAACAAGTCTGCGAGCACAAGTCTGTATAAGACAAAGCATCGGATGTCTAGGTTTTAAGTTTTTGTTAAATGGAGTAACTCTCGTAGGGGGAGATTGTTAGGACACAAAAAAAGTGGGGTTGGGGGTTGTAGTCACTTCCATTATATCATTAGATAGCTCGTATAGCAATATTTGGAAACTAAATAGTCTAGTAAGGCCCAAAGCCCATAATGAACCTACTAAGGGTCCATATGGTCGGCCACTCTAGGATATAAATACCCCTCTCCACGCCTTGGAGAGAGTTGGTTGTTCACTTCTCATTTTCACTAATCTAATATTTTCTTTTTTCCTTTCTCTCTATAGAAGTGTTCATCCCTCCTTTCTCTCTCTAGTTCTTCATTTCTTTGATTGTGAGGTTAGATAATTGATGTGTTGTTGTGTGGTGTATATTTTTATGATTCAAGTTGAGGAGTCGGTCGAAAAGAGATGGGGGAAAGAATCGGCTAATGAAAGCGGTTTGAAGTTCATCCCATGTTTTTATAGTTCCTTTGTTGAGTTCGTCCAGCCATGTTTTTGCTTATCTAGTGAGTGATAGGGGAAACATCATTAGGCGAACAGCTTCATTTTCAGTATCTCTGTATTTAAACATATCGCAGATTCTGAGGAATTTGTGAATGTGTTTATGAGGATTAGTTTTGGTTCTTCTATCAAATTGGTTTCCCTTGACAAGATTCAAGTGGTTACCTTTGATAGCAAATTCGTTAGCAGTTTCAGGAATACCGATTGTAGAACCAGGATTCGGAGCGACAACATGGTCAGCAGCCCACATGGGTTCATCATCCATTGGGTAAAGGTTTTCAAGAGTAACTAGAAAGTGACGAAAGTGGTTGATGTCTAGAATTAGCGGATAGATAATTCTCGGGTTTTTAGGTGGATTGTTTCTTTGATCAAATGGAACTCTTCTGTTTCGTCGATGACGTCTTCGATTCAGAGTACGTTCAGGTTCAAGTAATGGTTCAACAAGTTCAAAATTGGAAGCACATGTATGCATCCAAAGGAGAATTTGTTCAAGTCAGTTTGCCAGAAAACTGTACGGCAATTTGAAAAAGAGGGGGAGTAAAGAGATTTTCCAGAGTTTGACTACAGAACATCTAAGAAATCCCCGGCAATGGCGCCAAAAACTTTGATGTGTTTCAAAAGCTTTAAATTTATAAGACTAAAAATACCAATTTTATTAAAGGGGAACACACGGGTAAAAGTATAACCCACGTATGTAGTATAAAAAAATTTAGGTAAGACCAGGTTGTCCACAGGGATTTGCGTAGTGTCGAATAATCAGCTGAAAAATAAACTTTAACAAATGTGAGAAATATGACTACTCGGATAATTTCATATAATTTCATAAAAACAAGGTAATAGTTACGATCTTAGACTTAGGACTTTAATTTACAAAAATATTTTCTCATCAGAAAATGTTTTCACAAATTAACTTGTTTAACTTAAGACTTATGTTTAGCTAACTCGATCAGACGTGTCACTCAAATAATCTAGTTACTATTATGTCAAGACTCTTTTTGTTTATCAAGTAACATAAGTGGATTTATCATCACAGACGATAAAGATCGTAGACAAACCTTTAAAACTATATAGATCACAATGGGTCTTTCGACCTATACCGGTGTGAGTATACACTCAAAGTTGATAATCAAAGTTGACAAGATCAGACACGATAGGATTATAACAAAAGCTTAAGATTAACAAGATCGTAATTATACCAAATGCTTATTTATTATATTATTTTCATCGAGTAGTCATGAGAGATTTAGCCTCTCATGGCTATGAAGTTCATAACAAGATTAAATTGATAAACAAGAAACATACTGTAACCGGGTAAGAGTATGGATCAAAACTTTCCCGTAAATGTCATGGAATCTAAATATCACCTTTTTCTTTGTTACTATGATATTGTTCATTCCTCGTTCTTTTGATTGATCTTGAATCTTCAAAAGGTATGGTGTTTATGGCTTAGGAAAAGGTTAGGGAGGTTTAAGATATTTTAAGGGAAAGGGATAGTGTGTGAGATGAGAGGAGTGTGTGAGAATGAGTTGATGAAATGTGTGAGAATTTTGGCTCTATTTATAGGCTGATTTTCGGGTATAAGTGCGGCGCACAAAATAATTTGTGCAACGCACTTAGTGTGTTAATGCGATAGTATTTAATGACTTCATTTATTTTGCGTAGCGAGATGGAAGTGGGGCATATTAATTTTTGTCTAGAGTGCGCGACGTGGGGTGTTAATGCAATTTTTGACGGGCTTTTATTTCTGTTTGATTTGGGGAGAAAGTGTCGGAGCATATCTCTGCGGTATAGAGGCTCAACAGCACATTTGCATTTTTCAGCTTGAGACTTTATCTTTTCTTGAATCTTGCTTTTCGAAGTGTATAAGTACTTGATCTTTGTTTATTTTGAGCTCGGGCTTATTCGTCAAGTGACTCCCTGCAACTGATGTTACATGTCGTTATTAATGATCAAAATAGTTCACTACAGTGAATGATAATATATTATTAAAATAACTCACCAAAAAACATGTTATAATTTGTAGGCGTTATCAGTCTTCTAATCCAAATTTCTTAAGAATTTCTTTTATATATTTTGATTGATTGAAAAATATACCATCTTCTAGTTGTTTTATTTGTAATCCTTAGAAAAAGTTTAGTTCGCCCATCATACTCATTTCAAACTCATCATGCATGATCTTGGCAAAATCATCACATAATTCTTGACAAGTTTAGCCGAATATGATGTCGTCGACATATCTTTGAACAATTATGAGGTTAGAGTTTTACTTTTTAGTAAAGAGTGTGTTATCTACCATTCCTATAGTATAGTCATGTTTAATAAGAAAGGCTTTTTACCTATCGTACCAAGATTTAGGAGCTTATTTGAGTCCATAGAGCGCTTTCTTGAGTTTATAAACATGATTAGGTTTTGCGAAGTTAATGAATCCCGGAGGTTGTGCCATGTAAACCTCCTCATTGATAAAACCATTAAGGAATGCACTCTGCACATCCATTTGAAATAGTTTGAAATCTAGTGCGCATGCATAAGCTAATAAAATTCTTATGGATTCTAATCTTGCTACGGATGCATAAGTTTCGTCATAATCAATTCCTTTTTGTTGATTATAACCTTGGGCAACTAGCCTAGCTTTATTTCTAGACACGACTCCATTTTCATCAAGCTTGTTTCTATATACCCATTTGGTTCCAATAATAGTCATATTCTTAGGATTTGGGACTAATTCCCAAACATCGTTTGCTACAAATTAGTTCAACTATTCTTGCATAGCAATCTAACAACTTTCATCTTTTAAAGCTTTATTTATATTTTTAGGTTCTATGGTTGAAAGAAAGCAAAAGAAATTACTTTTGTCTTAAGCTTCTGATCTAAGAGTTCTTTGATTTAGGTTACCAATAACATTTTCTAGTGGATGACTCTTAGATTCTTTAATATTTATGATTTCATTACTTTCTAAAGATTTATCTTTGACATCATTGCCTAAGGGTCTTGTTTTATTAACTTCAATAGCTTTTTCTTTGACTAAATCATCATCCTTCAAAGGTGATGTTTTAGGCCGAGGGGGGGGGGGGGAGTTTCATCAAATGTCACATTTAAGGATTCTTTGATTTTCATTGTTTGTTTGTTGAGAATTATATAAGCTTTACTATTTTACGAATATCCTAGGAAGACACCTTCGTACGACTTTGGGTCGAACGTGGTGAGATAATCTTTTGTATTAAGAATGAAGCGCTTGCTTCTAAATACTTTGAAATAGTTAAGATTTGGTTTTCTACCTTTTAATAATTCGTATGGGGTTTTTCCTAAATACGTCTAATTGAAATTCTATTAATTATATAAGTTGAGTATCGTCGCTTTACACCAAAATTTGTCGGAAGGATGGGTTTATTTAACATAGTCCTACTTCATTTCTTGTACAAGTACGATTCTTTCTTTCTACTTTCCATTGGATGTGGAGTACGAGGAGCGGAAAAATTGTGAGTAATCCCATTAGAGTCATAATAGTTTCTGAATTGTACTTCATTATCAAATTCCCGACCATGATCCATTCTAATTGACACTATGGAACGTCCTAATTTGTTTTGACTCATTTTACTACATATTTCAAATTTTTCAAAAAGCTTCATTTTTATTTGTTCTAAAAAATCAAGTCCATGTAAAAATTGAGAGTAGTATCTACCTATTATAAGGTATAATGGATTTCTCCATACTTCGTATGGCGGGAAGGGTCCGAATAAGTCCATGTGTAATAGTTCTAAGCATCTAGTGGTTGAGACTATATTTTTGGCTTTGTGACTAGCATGAGCTTGCTTTCCAATTTTGCAAGCGTCACAAAAATGTCGGTCGAATTTAAGCTTAGATAGATTTCTAACTAACTCCTTAGACACTAGAGATTGAATTAATTGCGTGTTTGCGTGACCTAATCTTCTATGCCATAAGGTGGAATTTTCATCTAAAGTTGAAAGACATATTTTATCTTCAGGTTATTTTCTTGTTTCATTCACATATTAAGCCTATTTTTTCTAATTCCTCTACCTATAAACTTTTTTGTCCTTTAATTATTTCGCTATCATGTTCCGTAAATATTACTTTGCACTTATTATCACATATTTAACCAACACTTAGCAAGTTAAAATTTAAATTATCTACGTGCTCAACATTTTCAATAATTAAGGAGTCATGAGAAATCTTACCTTTACCTATGATGTTACCACGTAAATTACTTCCGAAAATAACGTTACCCCCGTTGTACACTTTGTATGTAAAGAATAGCTTTCGGTTACCCGTCATGTGTTTTGAGCATCTACTATCTTTAATCCACTCGTCGGGCTCCAAGATTATTCCCAAACATATCTATTTAAATAACATAATAATTCAAACATTTGGTCCCCAATATCTCATGGGTCCGAAATTGTTCGTACCGTACATCCTTTGCATATGTTGCATTTGATTTGGATGCATAAAAGGTGGACAACTTCTCCATGGAGCATAGTTTAGTTGTTGGGGATTATTCCACATGGTAGGATATGCATTAGAGTAGTTTTGTCTATTTTGATCTCTCCTAAGTTGTGGTGTTTTAGGCAGAGGACGAGAACTATTATTTCTTTTTGGTGGTGGAGTTTTTGACCTAACTTCGGGTTTGGTAGATCTAATTTCAGGTTTTAAAGATGGTTTATAAAAACTTTTTACTTCATCACCACTTGCAACGGGAACTTTGATATTGTTCACAATTATATATTTGGGTTTCGGACTTGAATTTAATTCGATGGATTTTTCTTTAATAGACTTGGGTTCAAGTTCCTATGATTTTACAAAATTTATTTGTTTAGTTCCACTTGTTGATGCTTCGGCCAAATTAAATCCTAGACCCGATTTGTCTCCGGATGGTTTTTGAAAACTTAGCATTTTCTTAAACGAGTGAGTACTTTTATTAAATTGATCAAGTTTAGCTATTTCCTCCTTAAGTTTTTCGTTTTCATTTTTAATATTTTGACATGTTTTACATCCAAGATTAACTACTTTGTCTTTCTCTGATTGAGATACTTTTTCTTTTAATTCGAGTACCTTATTTTTTAGCCGATTTTTAATTAGTTTTAGTGACTTATTTTTAGACATAACTTTTTGACCTAATTTGCATAATCGATTATATTCACTATCTAAGTCTAATTCATCTATTGACGATAAATCATTACTATAAAATTCGGTTTTGGAAGGTACCTCATTAGACGCTTGAGTTATGAGACAATTTTCGTCTTTAGTCTTTTCTTCTTCATCTTCCCCACTATCGCTCTATGCTCCTTCGGACAAAGCCCTCTTGGTTTCATTGCTTTTTTCCCTTTTTTTTTTGGGGTGGGTGGGGGGGCCCTTTTTGGGGGGGGGCATTTTCCGATGAGGTGATTTGGATCTCCGCATCTAAAACATTTTCTTTCGCTTTTACCATTTTTGACATCTTTACTTCTTTGGAACGACTTTCTTTCATCGCGTGGTTGTCTTACAAACCTGCCTCGTCTTTTTAAAAACTTCTTGAAGTCTCTCACGGCTATAGCATACTCTTCGTCTTCACTATCGGAGGTCGAACTTTCTACATCACTAGATTCCTTTTTAGCCTTCAAAGCGAGTGATCAACTTTGGTCTCTTTTGCCTTTGACCATGATGTGTCGTTGTGTGATGTATATTTTTATGATTCAAGTTTTAAATTTATATTTTGCCGACTTAACAAAAAACAACACTTTAACAGGCAGTGTACCCGATCGGTAGTAGTTTCGTGGTAAGTAGGCTGTCAAACACTTGAAGCGAGGTTAAATCTCTCAATTTATTAATATTTTGGTTTACTAATCTAAGTTAATTCTAATCTAAGTCAAACCTATGCTAATCCTATGTTAGTTCTAATCCTAATTCTAACAGGTAAAAAGGGGGTTTTCAGCCTGAGAGACTGGCACGAGTTTGGTTGGTGACTACAATCAATTCAAGACACTTTAACCCACGTAAGCAAATTAACAGAAGATAAAAGAGCGGTCGAGCCTTATGATAGAAAACTGTATTAGCCATCATTAATCCGATTAGACGTTGGTTTGTTTATTCAGTGCAATGATTACATATCTTAAAGAGGCATATCATTCTTAGACTTAGGCGGGACTTCATCCTAAGACCTAGACACATTAATTATGTAACAATTAAAGTATCCGCATAAAGCATCCTTTATTTACATGATTTTTAATCTATCTTATGGGATAATAAGCAATGCGTGATCTTGTTAAAACCCTAGCGCAATAGAGACTTTCACCCACTTACTACTTATGCAATTTTACTTAGTAGTCCACTTGTCCAACTATCCAATGGAATCAGAACATTATTTGTTGAATTATCTAGATTCACCTACTAGTCAACATGTTCAATAAACTAAAGGCAATTTTCGTTAACTAGTTAAGCCAGAAGCGTATCCTTAGCACGATTTTAGAAGGACAATATTTGTGATCCTATGATTCTAGATGTATAAATTACTATATGGAGAGCTATCCTGGAATCTAGATCACTTGGTCCGTATCACTAGATCCAGTTAAATGATAGGTCGCATACAAAAGCACGTAAATAAGTATACATAAACAAGCATACAACGATAAATTAAGCAATCGAGATATAAACAAAACCAAACATTCAGATCTTCATAATAATGGCTAATACACGAAGGTATTAGCCTTCAAACATCATAATTAATACAAGAGTAATTGTTTTAGCCAGGGTAAACTAACCGAGTTAACGAATGATACCAAAAACTGAATGATTACAAATGTATAAGAAATTACACGTTGTCTTCCATAGATTTGAATGCGTTGCAAGACCTCTTCTGCTCTTTTTCTCCTCTGAAAATCGACTTTTAGGGTTTAGGTATCGAGAATATGAATTAGCACACTTAAAACTCGTTTTAGAGTTTTCTATTTATACTGTCTGGAAGTCGGTTCGATACGGCGTATCAAAGGGATTGGATACGGTGTATTGGAGTTTCTTGGAGTAGGGACCACGTTTAATATCTTCCAGAATATTTTATTCCTATATATCCAATACTGCGTATTGGTCTTCTTTGGATACGGCGTATTGATCTTCTTTCCTTTGTGGTCTTTGGTGAGTGCAGGCATGCCTTTTGCTAATATTCACCAAGTACTCCGTAATTATTGTAATTCTCAAATATAAACGATTAAGTAACAATTCTTTACAATAATTATACAAAATGGGTTAAATACATGGGATAAATGATGCTATAAAATAGATGTTATTTGATGTCATCATATATCCCCCCACTTGAATCCTACTTGTCCTCAAGTAGCCTTTAGAAGTCTATAAAAATGTATCCTTAAGGATATTTTCTGTTAAAGCATTTTATTCTGATCTTTTAAAAGCGACACGCAACCAAACCACCTCCTCGAATCTAGGAATGATGAAAATCACTCAAATCACTCAATAATCTATTGTGGTAAAAATGTAACTCAATTGCTTGGTCGTGACGAGTATTCTATCATAAGCTTGGCAAGGATACACATCTCCTACGCTAAAAGCTAAGGAAGTAACAAGTTTATAAAGGTATATATGGTTTTTTGAGAAGGCTTAGGGTTGATTACTCTAACTAATATTTATCGATACCTATATTATGGAGGCAAACATAAGACCACATCATACACACCTATAAAACGGGATAGAGCACATTGTGACTGCTTACTCCCACCTCGAATAAGCTAATTTTTGTAGGAATAGTGAGTTTGCTCTAGGGTATTTGGATGTCTTCTCTCACTTTCACGTAAATAGTTTTCAAAACCAACAATGGCCGTCTCGAGTTGAGACATGCCACTACACATGGTTCGTATGAGACGTAATAGATCATTGCACGGCTCGTACGCAACATTCTCATTCGCGTAACAACCCATTGGTTAATGATTAGGAAAGGAAAAATAAATAGTTGTTAAATATAAAAATTTACGAAACAAAATAAGATTTTTTCTAAAGACTAATTAGTTGATAGAACACTTTTCTCGACTGTTACCCATTGATACTAGACACAACAATTTGCAACTTCTCTGATCGCTATAGATCAAAAACAACAACTAAGTTGGCAATTCTCCCTAACGCAACTTCCCAAAAACATCTCATCTTTAACATACAGGTCCAAGGAAAGTGGTGATATCTTCCACTGTATACAAGCTCCTCTACAGCGTCGATTTGTATCAAAGAATAATCGATCCTTCCTATAATTCTTTCGTAGTTGTGTGAAACATTGATCTGAATCATTCCTTCTTTTTTTTGTTGTCGTGATTTTTCTAATTTTTTGATACACTCAAACTATAAATCTCGGTGTAGTTTCACATTTCATGATCATAAAAATTTGGATAATTTCCTTCGATATTTCTTCGTTCTTCGGATCGTACAATAATTGCGATGGTAGTAAAAATAATGAGTTTTGTCTATAATATACATTTCACACATTTTGCAATGTAGCAAATTTTCTTCACAACCGTACCTGAAGGATAGAAATTTTATGAAACAGACTCAGGAAATACAAACTTTACACTTTAAGCAACTAGCAACTGTAAAATAAACTTAATCTAACAGGGTAGGCTAAGGTGTAAAGGTGTAACGAAACAAATAATTGTCGTAGTTCCTAAAAGATTGGCTCTACAAGTTGTTCTAGGCTTATCTTACTCTTAAAGTGAAAGTTAACAAAGGGTTTATATGGGGGTTAACTAACTGGTGTAGTTAGTTAATAAGCAACATGTAATGGCGATTTGGGTGTAATCCTAAAATTTACCAATTTAAACAAGTTACTCCATCTAAATCCATAGTACTCATTATTGCGGTCTCGAATAGATATACCAAGCCAAGTTCTAAAGTCTACAACATCACCGGCACACTCATATTTTGTGGAATTTGGGTAAACATTTAGAAATGGATAAGGTTAAATCCTCATAATATCTAACAAGGGTTATTGTGTGCGGGTTATGTATCAAGTAATTTCACAAAAGTATGCTTGAAAAAATTTTAAATTTGAGCATAATTTAAGCATTTTAGTGTGAAAATTAGGACAAGTAAACATTCTAATTCCATCCCCCACTTGAATTATACAACGTCCTCGTTGTATAGATAAAACATTAAATACGGGAATTAAAAAGAATTAGAATGAGAAACTCCCCTGATATTTGCTCGGTAGATTCTCCATGTTGAGTTTATTGAGCAAGATTGTGTGTTGAACAGCCGCCTTGAAGTTTCAAGACTCCAACACTTCAAGATCTCCAGATTTGTAAATTCTCCACCAATATTCGTCGATATTTCTTTGCTTCCAAGGTCCTGTATAAAACATAGGAAAAACGTGTGCATTCCTATCTTGGTACCTACGGTTAATTTAAACTAAACTAAACAAACTAAATACGGGTCAGTTTTGGTGAATACGCCGTATCATGTGCATGAATACGCCGTATTGCCAGAACTGACAATAATGTTTTTAAAGTGCATAAAAAGTAAAGACTGATAACGTCCAGACAATCAATACGCCGTATGCTAAGAAGTGGGAAGACAGACTCGATAAAATTAAATAACAATCCGGGTTGTCTCCCGGGAAGCACTTTTGTTTACAGTGAAGTCTTTAAGTTATACTTTTCTTCAGCTTCTCACTCGGTGCGCGTAACCATTCATCCTTCGTCCATCATCCGAAAGATTTCCTGATAAGCTCAGCACGCCTCTTCACTTGTGATTGTAAGATTGTTATATTCTTCTTCTTTTACGGCAACATATTCTTCTTCATCATTGAACGAATATTTGATCATCTTGTATCTTTTTATTTGGCAAACCGACACCTCGCGAGTTTTGATACCACATAACTCATGTCCTTCTTTATGAGTTTCGTTTTTATATTCCCCTTCATTATAATTGTGGTAGTAAATCTCATGGCTCTTCCATCTTTTCCAACAATCATTGCTTGATTCATCAGTACTATTGATTCATCATTCCTTAAAGCTTCATCTTTTAGTTCGCTAACTTTCAGAGCCTCATACCATTCAAGGTCTTGGTAATGAAGCGAGTTTCCAATATGGTAAGCTCGGGCAAATTTTCTTCATTACAATAACCATCCTCTCTCCAACTATAGGTTCGCCATTCCGAACACCCAGTTTTATAGTTGAAAGGCTTGCAAGTATGTTTGACTGGTTTTGGTTCCTTCCATATTCCATTATCAAGCCATGGCTTGTCATACACCCATGGTACATTCTCATTCCATTCGTAGATCCAGTCATCTTTATAATCTTCATAGGTTTTAAACCCTATAATATCCTTTGTAAGTAGGTCCGGGTCTACTTTGAGAAGGTAATTAAATTCATTGAATGCCAAACAGAGAGGTGTCTCATAGTCAAAAACGTCAGTTTCTATCTTAAAAATTATGGCGGTTTCTTCCTCTAGTACTCTTTAAGATCAAAATATTCATTATCAGATGCCTTAATTTCATCACCACCCATTTTCCAGTAATCCCACAAAGCTCCTTTGGTGAATATATCTATCATTTTATAGTTTACGAACTTTGTAGCCAGCCATCCTTCGAATCTTGGATTAGCTGGGTCCCATTTTATTACGGGAGTGTTATTTCCCTCGATGCGAGAAGGCGGGTAGTAATTTCCAAAAAAATTGGCAGTTAAGTCGACCCAACAAGTGATTGGATTCCTTTGTTTTTATCAACCATCTCCGTGCAACAATCCAGCCAATGAGATTGGAAAATTAACTACTCTAGATTAATCATGATTTGCATTGGGAATTTGATTGGTGTCAATAATTTTTAGGTAGTTATTCAAATATGTTCTATTGCGTCTTTCCTGTTTCTTCACTAAATGCATTTGTTTTGTGCAGATCATCCAAGAATTTTCCTTTCAGCTCATAAGCATTTTTCCCGTTAACTGTAATACTTTTAATCCCGGAATAGTAATTTGCTTTGTCATTAGGCGCAAATGTTTCCATACTTGACTTCTTTCCCTTATCTGCCATCACTTCTTCAATTGACTAGCTCTGATAAGTATGTCCTGTAACAAGGGTAAAAATATCAGCAGGATTTGCTCTGAAGAAAGATAGAAAAAATTTTAGCACGAAAATCAAATACGAAAACTTAGGTTCTGATTCTGTTCCAGATGATCGATACGCCATATTCAATAGAAGTGAATACGCCGTATTAATCAATTGAATGAATACGTTGTATCGGACAGAAAGTTAGATACGCCGTATCAAGTTATCGACCAAAACAGTGTATTTAGGAAAACAATTAAATTAAACACATAAATATACAAGCAAACAATTAAACTAACAAATATACAAAATATACAGAATATACAAGAATATACACTAATCTAATTAACACTACTCCTAAGGGTTAGATCTAACGTTAAAAACCAAAATATAAAATATAAATCAAGATTAATTTTCACTCTCAGGCAGCGGCGCCAAAAACTTGATGTGTCGTTGTGTGGTGTATATTTTTATGATTCAATTTTTAAATATATATTTTGCCGACTTAACCAAAAACAACACTTTAACGGGCAGTGTACCCGGTCGGTGGTAGATTCGTGGTAAGTAGGGTGTCGAACACTTGAAGCGAGCTTAAATCTCTCAATTTATTTATAACTTGGTTGTCTAATCTAAGTTAATTCTAATCTAAGTCAAACCTATGCTAATCCTATGTTAGTTCTAATCCTAATTTTAACAGGTGAAAAGGGGGGTTTCAACCTGCGAGACTCGCACGGGTTTGGTTGGTGACTACAATCAATTCAAGACACTTTAACCCACACAAGCAAATTAACAGAAGATAAAAGAGCGGTCGAGCCTTATGATAGAATATTGTATTAGCCATCATTAATCCTATTAGAAGTTGGTTTGTTTATTCAGTGTAATGATTACTTATATTGAAGAGGCATATCATTCTTAGACTTAGGTGGGACTTCATCCTAAGACCTAGACACATTAATTTTGTCACAATTAAAGCATCCGCATAAAGCATCCTTATTACCTAATTATAATCTATCTTAGGGATTAAAGCAATGGTGATCTTGTTAAACCCTAGCTCATAGAGACTTTACCCACTTACTTCTTAATGGCAATTTATACTCTAGTAGTCCACTTGTCCACTATCCAATGGAATCAGAACATTATTTGTTGAATTATCTAGATTCACCTACTAGTCAACATGTTCAATAAACCAAAGGTAGTTTTCGTTAACTAGTTAAGCCAGAAGCGTATCCTTAGCATGATTTTAGAAGGACAATATTGTGATCCTATGATTCTAGATGTATAAATTACTATATAGAGAGCTATCCTAGCATCTAGATTACTTGGTCCATAACACTAGATCCAGTTGAATGACAGGTCACATACAAAATCACGTAAACAAGTATAAATTGATAAACATAAACAAGCATACACCGATAAATTAAGCAATCGAGATATAAACAAAACCAAAAATTCAGATCTTCATAATAATGGCTAATACCAGAAGGTATTTGCCTTCAAACATCATAATTAATAGAAGAGTAATTGTTTTAGCCAAGGTAAACTAACTGAGTTAACGAATGATACCAAAAACTGAACAATTACAAAAGTATAAGAAAATACACGTTGTCTTCTATGGATTGGAATGCGTTGCAAGACCTCTTCTACTCTTTTTCTCCTCTAAAAATCAACTTTTGTGGTTTAGGTATCAAGAATATGATTTAGCACACTTAAAACTTGTTTTTGAGTTTTGTATTTATAGGGTCTAGAAGTCGGTTCGATACGGCGTATCTAATGGGTTGGATACGGCGTATTGGAGTTTCTTGGAGTAGGGACCACGTTTGATATCTTCCAAAATCTTCACATTCTATATTTCCAATATGGCGTATTGGTCTTCTCTGGATACGGCGTATTAATCATGTGGTCTTCGTGGTCTATGGTGAGTGCAGGCACAGATACGCCGTATCTTCCTTGATGGATACGGCGTATTGGTTGTCAGAATAGTAATCTTCAAAATATTTTTGTTTAAGCTCCCGAATGCGCGCCTTTTGCTAATATTCACCAAGTACTCCGTAATTACTGTAATTCTCATATATAAACAATTAAGTAACAGTTCTTTGCAATAATTATAGAAAATGGGTTAATTACATGGGATAAATGATGCTATAAAATAGACGTTATTTGATGTCATCAATAATCTAATATTCTTCACATATGAATGCGAACAAACTCTTAATGTCAGTGCTGGTACTCTTACCTTAAGTGCATGTACATCTTTTAATCCTAAATGGGAAAGACTTAGAGTTTGGTTGCTGAAAAGAATGATATCTCAGAAACTATGGGTTTAAGGAATTCACATCTGACGAACAAGAACTATGACGTCTGTCCACAACAGTTCAGGCCTCACTCTTTAATGATAAATGACGTATGTTCACTTCAGATCAGGACTCGAACTTAATCATAATAACTTCTAAGTACTTCCTCTTAGAACTCGGTTTTAAAAAAAAAAAGAATAGTGTACGCTTCGGTGTGTTTATCTTCAAAAGAAGAGAAATCTTCTTGTTTACGACCATTCTCATCAACAATTTTCATACTTTCCCATGCTCGTTCAGTCAACAAGTGGATCATTGTACATTAACTTGTATTTTAATTCACTTGGTCAATCAAAAATTACAACCACGTATGCAATTTTTGAAGTGGGATAGTGAATAAAATGTGATCAATACGATTTAACTTGGTCTCAGTGTGTATCAAATAGTCAAATGGCTTTTGATGTGTTATCGTGTAGGGTCAATTTATTGATTACCAAGTTTTAAATTTATATTTAGCCGACTTATCCTAAAACAGCACTTTAACGGGCAGTGTACCCGATCGGGTGGAGTTTCGTGGTAAGTAGGATGTCGAACACAAGAGCGAGGTCGTTAACCTTATATTCTATCAGTATTTTAATTACTCTAATTAAGTTAATTCTAATTACTTGTTAAGCCTATGCTATATACGCTTCTAACGATAGATAGGGGGTTTTTAGCCTAAGAGACTGGCACAGGTTTATGGTGACAATAATTAGATCTAAACACAATAAACATGCAAGAAAACAATAAGAAGATAAAAAAGTGGTACAAGTCAAATAATAGAAAACCGTATTAGCCATATTAAATCCGATTAAATGCTGGTTTGTTTATTTAGTGCAATGATTTCTTATCTCAAAGCGGCATATCATTCTTAAGACTTAGGTGAGACATCATCCTAAGACCTAGACACGTTGAATCTTGTCACAATTAACGTATCCGCATAAAGCATCCTTTTAGTTTAATTATAATCTATCTAGGGATTATAGCAATGGTGATCTTGATAAATCCTAGCCCATCAGGACTTTACCCACTTACTGTTTGATGGTATTTTTAAATACTGGTAGTCCACTATTCAAATCTTTATCAATTAATCAAGAACATACTTGCTGAAACATTACGGGTCACTTGCCGGTCCAACTAAGCTCTTAATTTAAAGACAAAAACAGAATGTTATTTGTGATCCTATTGGTCCAGTAATATAAAACATGATATGAAGAGCTATCTCAGTGTCTAGCTCACTTGTTAGGTGTAACTAGACCTAGTTGAATGATAGGTCGCATATTCAAACACGTAGACAAGTATCATGTGATAAACATAATTAAACTTTCAACGATAAATTAAGAAAATCAATTTTAAAACAAACCAAACATTAAGTCTTCATTAAGATGGCTAATACCCAATAGCCCATAACAATTGTAATTATATAAGCATGATCAATTAACCAAGGTAAACTAAACGATTTACCGAACAATACCAAAAATTAAATGATTACACGAGTATAGGAATTACACGGTGTCTTCTATGGAATCGTGATCGATGCTTGACCTTTTGTTGCTCTTCTTTTCTTCAGAAATCATCTTTTATGAGTATGGTATGAAGAATATGATTTTGCACACTAAAAACTCGTTTTTGAGTCTTCTATTTATAGTCTTTGAAAAATGCTGGATACGTTGTATTGAAGGCGTATTGGCGTGTTTCCCTTAGAGTGCGCACAAAGTTTAAGATCAATATGATATTCATTCACAAAATATAAATGTCTTCGTATCTTTGAATAGTTATCTTGATGGATATGGCGTATGGCAGAAGATGAATGTGCCGTATTAGGAATTAGTTGAACGCGTTTTCTTGTAAAGAGTTGGTGCTGATACGCTGTATCTCTTTTCCTGGATATGGCGTATTGGTCAGAATTGAGTAATCTTCAAATGTATTCATTTTAGCTCCACATTATTCGCCTTTTAGCATGTCTTAACAAATCACTCCTCAATTACTTTAAATAACACTTTTAAGCAATTAAGTATAAATTCTTACAATAATTATATAAAAGTAGGTAAGTTATTCAGGATAAATGATGGTATAAATGTGATGTTATTTGATGTCATCAAATATCCCCCCACTTGAATCCTACTTGTCCTCAAGTAGACTCTAGATTATATTCAAAATGTATCCCAACCAAAGTTAAGGATTTTTCCGTTTAAGCACTTCTTTTGTTTTAATCACCTGTACAAGACCAAGCACCTCACGAAATATGGAAATGAAAACACTTAGATCACTTAACTAATCTAAGGTATAACATTTAATTGGTACATGCTCATTGCTCGTCTGATTGTGCTTTCATATCATATGCTTGGTAAGGATACACATCTCCACCACTAGAGCTAATGAGAAACAAGTCAAAATGTAAATTGGGTTTTTATATAAGGCTAAGGGTTGATCATTCTAACAATCTTTCACCAATAGTACCACACCCAACAATGCCGCTGAAGCAAACATACACGCCGTAATGACAGAATAGACATGTTTTGTACGAATCACATCTTATTCGAGTAACCAAGGAGTTAGGAAAAATAACGATATAAGGTAGGAATATTCTAGGTTTTTTCACCAAAAGTAATAAACCAACAGAGCTGAAACACGCATACATGCTTAAACACGGAATATACCATCCTGAACCGATCTCAACCTCGTTCGAGTAAAACCAAGAGGTTAATATGCTAGGAAAAGGGAAGCAAATTGTTGTTAATAAAATTCCCAAAACAAATAAAGTAAAGCGTTAACAAATAAGGTATATTCTAGTAACTTGTGTTCCCGACTGTATCCATGAAAAAGACCCCAAAATATAAAGAAACGCCTCGATCATAGAGATGACCAAAGACAACCTAAGTTGGCGTTCCCTAACTGTCAACTTCCCAGAACATCCCAAAGTTACATACTTTTATAAAAGTGGTGATATCAGCCACTTTATACAAAACTATACATCGTTGATTTTTATCCACATATCAACGAATAAACCGATCTCTTGCCAAGCATATCAACCGTTTAAGTATAGGCGAACCGACTATAAATCTTCCTTTTCTTTATTGATGCATTTTCTACTTTTCCATTTTTTTCATAACATAAACCTCGGTCAAATTTTACCGTCTTCACAATCATAATTTTTCTGGATAATTTTTCCTTTAACACTTCATCTTCGGACATAATACATAATCACGAAAGTAGCAAAGTACACGAGCTACATATTTTCCCATTGCATTGTGCAATTTTCCGACCATAACAAAGATAGAAAATTTCACTTTGACAAAGAAAATACAAAACTTTACACAAAAGCAACTATCAACTTTGATTTAGTAGGCTTAATCCACAGGGTAAGCTAAGGTGTAAAGGTGTAATGAAATAGACATATGGTGTGAAAAAGACAGGAATGGCTCAACAGGTTTTTCTAGGGGATCTTACTCTTAAAGTGGGAGTAAACAAAGGGTTACACGGGATTTAACTAACTATTGTAGTTAGTTAATTTTACAACATTTAGGCTTTTTGGTGTATTCTTAGAAATTTACCAGTTAAAAATGTTTCTCCATCTAAATCCATAGTACCCATCGTTGTGGTCTCGAGTGATATACCAAACCAAGTTCTAACGTCCACTACATCACCGGTACACTCATATTTTTGTGGAATTTTTTAGTAAACGTGTGGAAACGGAATAGGCTTAATTCTCACAATTTGGCATTAAGGGTTATAGTGCGCAAGGTCATGTAACTAGTAATTTTTACAAAAGTTATGCTAAAAAAATTTAAATTTGGCATAATTTAAGCATATAGCATATTATTTGTAAAAAAGACAAGTAGGTGTTCTAATTCTCCATCCCCCCACTTAAATTATACAACGTCCTCGTTGTATAGATAAAACAATTAAAGAAAATAGGAAATAGAATTAGAACAAGAAACTCCCCTAATACGTTGCCGGGGATGATTTTTCAATTTGAGTTCTTGAGCAAAAGTGTGTTGACAAGGCTTTAGAATGCTAGTACGAGTTCCACACATGTCTTTTTTAAAGTATACCATATCGTTAATTTTCCTTATAGCATGGTCCTACATAAAAGTTTAGAAGACAAAGGTGCAATTCCTATCTCGGTTATACAATGGTTACAATGCAGGAAAATAATTAAACACACAACTGTACAGGGATCAATACGTCGTATCCCAAACCCTAGGATACGCCGTATTGTTCTTGTAAAAATCAATTAAAATTTTTAAAGTACTGAAAAATAAATTACAGACTGATAACGTCCAGACACATCCATACGTCGTATCCAGAGGGGTTCGATACGCCGTATGGAGTGTCTAGGAAGACAGACTCATGCAAACAATTTAAAAATGACCGGGTTGTCTCTCGGGAAGCACTTTTGTTTTAGCTAGTCGTTGAGTTTGACCTTTTCCTTTCCTCTTTCATTCTTCATTAGGTGTTGCCATGACCCATCCCTCATCAGTGATACATAAAAGTTCTCGATAGGTTGTCCTTTGAGTGGTTGAGGTACTCGGACTCTTTTATGGTGATGTACTCTTCATCAACATTGAATGAGTACTTCATCATCTCGAATCTCCTGATTTTGCAGACTGATGGTTTAAGAGTGGGATCATCCCTGTGTTATTCATGCCCTTGATTGTCTTGAGTATTACCGTCATTGCTTGTGTAATAATTTCTACCAAAGATATTATCAATCTCAAGATAAGGGTCATGAGCCTTTTCAGTTTTGATGTTTGCATATGGTGTATGACCATAATTTTCCAAACGAGTGAATGGTGCGACTTCATGAGCATTTATCTTCCACCAACATTCTTTTAGCTTTACTAGCACATTATAGTCTAGTTCGTGGAAGTTCCTAAAACTATTTATTAACCATGCAAAGAATTTCATCACATCAGGAGTCACATTTCCCCATGATTCTTTAACTTTTGCTTTGTGCATTAAGGTTTCTTCTTTTAGTATTCCATTAGCTAATTCATCATACCACTTGTGATCTTGGAAATAAGTTATGTTTTTAACCCGAACCATCCCAAGTAGCTCTCCACCGTTACAAAATCCATCAATATCTAAACTACATGTGGGCCAATATGTTATTCCGTTCTTAAAATGATACGGTTCACATATATGATCACATAGTTGATATGGCACCCTGTTATCCAAGCATGGTTCTTCAAGATCCCTTGTCACATGATTATTCAACTCATATTCCTCGTAGGTCCCAATTCCTTGGATATCAAAAGTAAACAGATCCTTGTCAATTTTAAGGAGGTAGTTGAAATCGTTGAATGCTCTACACTAAGGTGTTTCAAAGTTAAATAGATTGCCTTCGATCTTGAAGATGTCAGTAATATCACCGGGGTCATCATCTTCCTTAGCTTCTAACTCTTCATCATGATCAGAAAGTTGGTAGAATTTTTGAACGAACTTTTCTACCAAATCTTCCCATGTAGTAACTGACCCTATACAATCCTTTTTAAACCATTCACCTGCGGCATTTGCGAGTGAAATAGGGAAGATGCTAAGCCTGAATCGGTCTTGACTTACCCCATTAAGTTTGATCGGCCCAACTACTTCGAGAAATTTATTAATGTGCTTAAACACGTTTTCTCCAATTTCCCCATTGAAAGTATTATCTCGTATCTTGACCAGAAACGTTCCATGTATCTCAACAAAATTTCTCTTGATCATTCTTCCTTCGTTATCATTAGAGATGCATTTTTTTCGGGTAACGGGGATATAGTCGTTTCGTTCTGTCATCGTCAATCGAATTCCTGAAAATAAGTACAAATAATCAGTAGGATGTGACCTCATAAGAGAGAACACAATAAACAGGAAATCAAATACAAAAAATAGCTACTGTTAGTGTATCAGATGATCACTACGCCGTATTCAATTAATTTGAATACGCCGTATGGGTCTGCTAAAGGTCAATACGTCGTATTGATTATACAGAATACGCCATATTGTTTGGAAGAACAGATACATTATTTAGACTATAGAGATCACAGCGTATACTTTCTCGTTGACTTTCTTAATTTCTCTCTCGAGGTTGTTGAGCTGGGCTTGTATAGCAGCTAGTCCATCAGAAGTTTTAGTACTTCTGGCTTTTGAGGATATTTCCGATTATGCCCATTTTGAGGAGTATTCAACCATTTCTTGGATGGGCTATTTTGCAACAGCAACTAGTTTTTAGTGGGTATGGCACCTTTAGGAGTCAAGGGATTTGTTCTGGTGGGAACATCGAGACCATTTATAAACAAGATTTCCTTCCTTACCATTATCAACCAAATAGTGTTGGTGACATTTCATCAAGAGTTCTTTAAATCTTTCCCAGGCTCGGAAAAGACTTTCGTCTAGTTCTTGCTAAAAGTTGTTAATTTCCTCTATTTTTTTTAAAGTGCGAGCAGGTGGGCAGTACTTGTTTAGAAACTTAGTTTTTAGGGTTTCCCAGTTTGTAATGGTTCGTTCCTGAGCCAAAGACTTGCGGCTCCAAATAAGTACATGGGAAAAACTCGAAGCATTACTTGATCTTGAATAACTTCTGGAATATGAAATAAGTCAACAATCTCAAGAACTTTTTCGATGTGTTCGTTTGCGTCTTCATGTTCTGAATCGTTGAAAGTATTTTCGCAAAGTTCCTTGAGAAATTGCCCTTCTAATTCAAAGTGAGTTTTGTCATTAATATTGGGCCTAACAACTCCTGACCCATAGTTTCCACGGGTCTTGCTCATGTATTGCTTCATTGTTTTTGTTATAATTTCTATAGTTTCTTCCTCTGAATGTTCTTCGATGTCAGAAAATAAATCGAGCTATGGTGAACTTGACTCCACAAGACCAAGTGTCTTGAAAAGCCTCCTTTTTGAGCGAAATACTCTTTTCGGGTTTTCAAAAGGTGTAATTAGTTCCTTAGTGGAACTCCTTGTCCTGGCTCACCTTAAACCAGAGGATAATACATCAGCTAGGATACGGCTCTTTGAAAAGACTATCGGGAAAAAAACAACCCAAATCAACTCTATGATCTTGCCCTTCATTGCCATATCCCGCTCGCTCCAATTAGTCCAATATTCCAAACCCTCCCCTCCCCCATCACTCTCCTCCCCCCCCCACGAACTACGCCCCGTAATCGGCCCGCCTCCTGCCCCTGCAACCCCGACCTCCGTCCCGCCGCCTCCATTAACTTTTACCCCAATAAACGCCCGTCATTCCCTTTGGCCCCCAAAGAACATCACTACCACTTGCCTTTAGACTGCAGAGATCAATACGTTGTTCTGAGTGGAAGAGTCGATACGTCGTATCCAACTGGTAAATACGGCGTATCAGTTGATCTATCAGAACAGAATACTTAGCAAATAATTAAATAATGCGAGAATTTAGGAATTAAATTAATTACAAACATAATTAAACTACACTAATTATATTAATTTAAGCTAATGGTTAGAAATACTAATAAAATTAAAGGTTAAACTTTTTCACTCCTCGACAGCGGCGCCAAAAACTTGATGTGCTGTCGTGTAGGGTCAATTTATTGATTACCAAGTTTTAAATTTATATTTAGCCGACTTATCCTAAAACAACACTTTAACGGGCAGTGTACTCGATCAGGTGGAGTTTCGTGGTAAGTAGGGTGTCGAACACTAAGAGCGAGGTCGTTAACCTTATATTCTATCAGTATTTAAATTACTCTTTTTAAGTTAATTCTAATTACTTGTTAAACCTATGCTATATACGCTTCTAACGATACATGGGGGGTTTTCAGCCTAAGAGACTGGCACAGGTTTTATGGTGATAATAATCAATTCTAAACACAACAAACATGCAAGAAAACAATCAGAAGATAAAAGAACGGTGCAAGCCAAATAAAAGAAAACTGTATTAGCCATATTAAATCCAATTAAATGATGGTTTGTTTATTTAGTGCAATGATTTCTTATCTTGAAGCGGCATATCATTCTTAAGACTTAGGCTGGACATCATCCTAAGACCTAGACACGTTGAATTCTATCACAATTAACGTATCCGCATAAATCATCCTTTTAGTTTAATTATAATCTATATTGGGATTATAGCAATGGTGATCTTGATAAACCCTAGCCCATCAAGACTTTACCCACTTACTGTTTGACGGTATTTTATATACTTGTAGTCCAATATTCAAATCTTTATCAATTAATCAAGAACATACTCGTTGAAACATTACGGGCCACCTGCCGGTCCAACTAAGCTCTTAATTTAAAGACAAAGAGAGAATGTTATTTGTGATCAAATTGGTCCAGTAATATTAAACACGATATGGAGAGCTATCCCAGTATCTAGCTCACTTGTTAGGTGTAACTAGACCCAGTTGAGCATATGTCGCATATTCAAACACGTAGACATGTATCATGTGATAAACATAATTAAACTTTCAATAATAAATTAAGAAAATCGATTTTAAAACAAACTAAACATTAAGTCTTCATTAAGATGGCTAATACACAAGGGTATTAGCCTGTTATGTGCTTAATTACACATACCTTTTACCTATAAAAACGAGCCTAAAATGACCAAAATATATCAAAAATGCATTGTATTTGTGTGTTTTGTAATTTATGATTGTGCAGGTAACGAATATTCACTAAAGGACAAAAACAAAGCCAAAACGAACAAAACCAAGCACGAGATTAGAAAGAGCATGAAAAATCAAAGTCAAAAGACGTGTTTATCTTAAATGGACCAACCCGGACCCATTTAATGGGCCAAGCCAGCCCATTAAGCCTTTATCTATAAGCTTTAAATCATTAAAGTCCATTAAAACCTAAGGCCCAAACCAAAAGCCCATTAGCCAATCCATTACACCATTAGTCCTTAAGGGTTTGCATCATTAGTCCTTGAGGACTAACACTGCTAGTCCTTATGGCTTTACACCGTTAGTCCCCGGTTATTACACTGTTAGTCCTTAAACATTACACCAACAGTCCTCATATCCTTACACCATTAGTCCTTAAGGACTGACATGGTTAGTCCTTTTCCCTTAACGCCCGTTAACCCAAACACCCAAATCAAGAAAAATAAACCTTTCTCGCCATAGACACTATTCATCTGTCTCTTTCATTCCTACCCTGCAACAAGACAAAAACCTCATCAACCCTACTAAAACCCCACCCCAGCAAGAGGACAAGGCCACTATGGCAATCCTATGGAGTTTATTGGACAAAATAAATCAAGGGTTATGATGAGGGTTGAAGAAGCACAAAGAAGAATTAATGACCAAGATTGAAGGCTTGGAGAGCACTCTCAACTTCTCCTCACAAAAGAAACACACATTCAAGACCTAGAAGCTTCTCCTTCTTCTATAAATAGGCCATTAGGGCAGCCATTAGGGCATCTAGTTTTGAATATATATTTTTTTGTAACTTTCAGCGTATATTAAGTTTGTTTTAGCTTATTTGTGTTTCCTTAAAAGCCTTGTATTGAGATTTTAAGTTTAATAAAATTTATGTTTTTAAGTTAATGCAATTTATGTTTTAAAAATGTTTGTTAAGCTCACATAAGATCTTTTTATCTTTTACTTAAGCTGTTTACTTAAGAATATACAGCTTTTCATCTGCTTATAGTGTTTTTTTAAGTCATTTTCATTAAAATTTCAGTCAATCTTAAAGCTATTGTGGAAGATAAGCAAAAAAGGGAAGGTCTTGTAGGTTTTATAGCTGTTTTTCAAACAAGCTAGAGCTTGTTGATAAGCTCTTAAGAGCATTATTGCCCTTGTTTTGAGCAAAGGGCCTTGTAAGTTAACTTTTTTTCACTTTTTAGCTTATTTACTTTTAGCTTATTCTACTGCTTATTTTCTGCTTTTTCCTGCTTATTTATGCTTATTTACTGCTATTTATTTCTTATCATGCTTAGTTATAGTTAGAAATCATTAGTCTAAGTTTTTTCCAAAATTTGTCATTTTTTTAGCTTAAACCTGCTTAATCTTGTTGGCTTATTTTAAATGCTTATTTCTGTGTTATAATTGCTTATTTGTCTTTATTTTATCTTATATTAAACCTGTTTTGAGTTTTTATAAGTTTTCTACATCTGTTTTAAGCTTAAAAATGGATTTAAAGGGGGTGTTTGGCACAAGCAGTACTAACCTATGTTAGTACTGCTTGAGTCCACTTTGGTTTAAAAGCCAACTTTGACAAGCTCTTTAAAGTTCTTTAAATCAGTTTTCAAAAGTTTTAAAGGTTTAAAACCCTTTTTCAAAAAGTTTAGAAGTCATGTTTTGAATCTGTAGAATTTTAGTTGCATAATAAAGCTTATTTGCTTAGATCTTGATTAGGAGCTTGTACGTGTTGTTTTCATGCTAATTTTAGGCTCATAATGCATTAGAAATGATTTGGTTTAAGTAAGCTTTTGCCAAATGAGTTTTAGTAAAAAAAACTGTCTAAGTATTAAGTTATGTTTCCAAAGGTTTAAGCCACTTTTCAATCTCATATTTAGGTTAGTATAAGTTTGTTTTAAATATTGATTTTCATTGCATAGGCTTATTGTAGTATAAGCTTAATCTGTTTGAGCTTATTTTAAGTTTTAGTCATTATTTGCTTATCTGAATTTAGGCCTGCAGTAAGCCATTTTGTCATTTTAAAAACCTTTGAAAAAACCAAAAACATAGTGTAATCAGTCATTTTTATGAGTCGTTTTCTAGCTTTGTAGTTATTTAAACTGCTTAATTTTTGCTTTTTATTATTCTTAGTAGTAGTAGCTTTATCTGTTTTTAGGTTTTACACTTTAGTTTATTGATTTTGTAGCTTAAAAAATATCCTAAAAGCACCATCTTAGGCTGTCTTGTTCTCAGCTTTAGCAAAACGCTAAGTTTAATATATGAGCTTATGGCTTATTAGATTTGCTTAACTTTTGTTTAGATTTGCTCATTAGGTTAGGTTTAAGACACTTGTAGCTTATTTGACCTTAGGTTAAGCTTTTAGAAGCTTATTTGCAAATTTAAGTTTAGTATAAAAGCCCTTAAGTTTTTATCTATCAGTCTTAATACTTTTAATGCTTTTCAGCTTATTTAGTTAGCTTAATTCTAGTTATTAGTTCTTATTAATGGTAGCTTTAGGTCTGTTTCAGCTTATTTATTTTCTCATTTGCTTATTGAGTCCCCAAATAGCTTAACAGTTTAGGCTTAAAGCCTTTTTAGCTTTTATGCGAATCTGTCACCTTTAGAGTGCTTATTCCAGCTTAAAAATAAGTTTATATAAAAAGCCCTTTCATTAAAGTTGCTTATTTTAATGGTAAAAAGCTTTTTCAAAAAGAAATTTTCAAAAATAAAAACATTTAGGAGTATAGGGAGACCCCAGTTTCGAACCCGGGACCTCAACCTTAACTCCCAAACGTTTTTAACACCACACCACACTACTAACTACCCTTGGGTCTTTTTCGTTTATAACTCTACACCATTTAAATAACACCTTTTTGCGATTTAACGCTAACAGCCTCTTTTGCTTATTTACAGCTTATTTCAATAAGTTGTTTAAACCATTTTATTTTTCTTAGGTTTAAAATAGTTCAAAGTAATTTTTGTGAATTTTTTAGATTTTTTCAAGTTAGTTTAATATTTTTTATAATATTTTTTGATTAAAACTGTTTTTAATTCATAATAAATTAAATAAAAGTCAAAAAAATATAATTCTTTTTTTCTAAAATTATTTTTAATCATTTAGGACATTTAAAAATTAAATTTGCATTTGTAGGGTTAAAATTTGATAATTTAGGTTTTTAAAGCTCAGGTTTTGATTCCCGGTATCGTTTTTAGTTTAAATCCTTAATTGTTTACTTGTGTTTTTTTTTGCATATTATTTGTAGAATTAAAATCCAAATCAAAATTTGATTATTTAAACACGCGATCACGAACTTAACCTCGATTTTCAATTCACGCCTCGTCGGGAAACGACTCGGGAAGGTTTTGGATTTTACTTTGGATAAAAGTAAATCTTTTAAAAACCTTACGGAATACTTACTCTCTCTTATTATTTGATATTTTGATTTTAATTATATATATGTGTATTAAGTTATATATATATAAGTATAATTAAGGATCAATCAAAAAATTTGGCGCCGTTGCCGGGGAGGTGTGTGCGATTATCAAATTTACGTTTGAAGATTAGTGTTTAAAGACCCTTCCCCATGAAGTTATCGCTTTCATTTGTGAATATTTTCTTCTATTATCAAGTAATCAAAAATTCCAAAAAAAATTAAAAAACAACAAAATCAACTGTTGTGTCACTTGTGAATTCGGATCACCTTTAGATTACAAACTGTAAGAGAGGTATAAGGAGGGTTGATCCGATGAAATTTGACCCGAAAGGAGAAGGTTTTTAATAGCTTCGTGCTTACTCGCTCCTCCGCTTCTTTGTGCGTTTTCTAGAGAAGATACGTACATTGTATGTTATCGGTTACAAAAATATTTTTCTCTTTTTTATGTTCTCTTATTTTGTTCTTAGTGTGTGCAAACTCGCTCTTCGTCAAAATTCGTTGGTGAACCTTATATGAATCCTACTTCTACGATTCTAAAACGTTAGGTTAAATCGTGTACCTTTTGTATTGTACGCATTTGCTTTAAATCGTAATGTACCTTTTGTATTGTACGCATTTGCTTTAAATCGTAAACGTTAGGTTAAATCGTGTACGCCAAAAATTTGTGTTCAATGTAAACGGGCATCAATCAATTAAACGTTTACATCAATCTAGTATTAAATAATTATTTTGAGAATAATTATGGTCATTGTTCATTTATTTTTATCGGTTACGTAAATTATATTCGTTTCTATATTTTTAACACAAGATTTACTTCTACAAATAAAGTACAAAGATGTGCCCGAACATCGATTAAGCTTTGCTTTTTCCATTTCTATCGATGGTCCCACCTGGATTTTGGCTCGAAAAAGAACCGATCTCGTTCTATTCCTCACTGTTGGGGACGATCTTGTTCCCCCCCCCCCCCCCCCCCCCAAAAAAAGTTCTTAACCGTTATTCTTTCCTCCCTAAAAACAACAAATCTCGGAATGAAATTTCAAATTTTCAACAACGTTTTGATGAAACATTTATGAGGCATGGGACCGATTCAAGGATATCCTTCGAGCATGCCCACATTACGGTTTTACCGAATTGCATCAACTAAATACCTTCTATAATGGTTTAAACTCATCCGATCAAGATTCTTTGAATTCTGCCGCTGGTGGCAATCTTTTTGAAAACAAATCAAAAGTTCGTAATTCAAGAAACAAACCGATTGTTTCTCAAGTGAAAGCAAGTAATGTTGATTCTTCAGAGATAGCCAGTGCCGTAGCTAGTGCCGTGACTAGTGCCATGACAGCAATGTTTAAACAACATCAAGTAACCTCAGCTCCAGCTTCCGTAAAAGCTGTTGAGGAATCTTGTGTTACTTGTGGCGGTGCTCATTCTAACCGACAGTGTCCTGCCACAAATGGCAACACTTTTTCAGGCTATCAAGACAATATTCAAGGATATGTTTCAACAGCCGCAGTAAACTATAATCAAGGAAATACCGGATACTGTCATCAAAATGTAGCTAACCAAATTCGACCACCGGGTTTTGCTCAACCGAATGTGCAAAATAATCAAACCCGGTACAATCAAGGTTACAATCAAAATAGAGGAATTAATCAAGGAAACCCAAATTATCAAGCTCCGGCTTATCAAGCTCAGATTCATCAACCACAAGTTGTGACGACTAGTGATTTCTCAAACTACATGAAGGCGAATGATGCGGTAATGAAAAACATGCAAACCCAAATGACCTCTTTAACAAATTCTAACATCGAACTTAAGAACATGTTTGGTCAATTCATGAAAATGAATACCGCTTATACTTCGGGTTCGGGTTCACTTCCTAGCAACACCATTGCTAACCCGAGAGGTGATTTGAAAGCAATCACCACCCGAAGTGGAATTTCTTATGATAGACCCCCAATTCCACCCCTGTCTTCTTCTCTTCCTAAAGTGGTGGAACGAGAACCCGAGGTGACAAAGGATACGGTGCTTCCAAGTACCAAAAACATCCAACCTTCGGTAGTCCAAACTCAAATTCAAATTGATGAGCCCGTTGTTGCTCCTAAACCTAAACCGGCCATACCTTACCCTTTAAGATCTAACAAGCAAAAGCTCTATGAAAAAGATGATAAGCTAGCTTTGAAATTTCTTAAGATTTTTAGGAAACTTCATTTCGAGCTTAGTTTCGCGGATGCTCTTCTTCACATGCCTAAGTTTGCTACAATGTTTAAAAGTCTCCTTAATAACAAAGAAAAATTGTTTGAATTAGCCACCACCACATCGGTGAATGAAAATTGTTCGGTGGTTATCCTCAAAAAGTTGCTAGAAAAACTTAGAGACCCCGGCAAGTTTCTCATTCCATGTGATTTTCTGGAGTTAGATGAATGCTTGGCCTTGGCCGATCTCGGTGCAAGCATCAACTTGATGCCTCTCTCCATATGGAAGAAGCTCTCACTCCCCGAACTTACTCCTACGCAAATGATTCTTGAGCTTGCGGACCGATTAACCACTCGACCGGCCGGCATTGCCGAAGATGTCTTTGTGAAAGTAGGAAAGTTTCCTTTTCCAACCGACTTCATAGTAATTGATTATGTTGTCGATCCTCGGGTCCCCTTAATTCTTGGGAGACCCTTTTTGAGGACGACACGTGCTTTGATTGTTGATTATGGTGAAGAATTAACTCTCCGAGTTGATGATGAAGCCATAACCTTTAAAGTTGGTCAAACTTCGAGATACTCCTACAATGATGCTGTGTCGATTAATCGAAGCGATGTCATCGATGTAGCTTGTGAGGAGTATGCTCAAGAAGTGCTCAGATTCTCGGATAGTTCTACGAGTGGCAATCCCACTCCGTCTTTAGATCCTATCCTTTCTACTTCTTCCCCCTCTCTCACTCCTTTTGAGGAAGGAGACTTCATTTTGGAAGAAATCGAAGCTTGTCTTACTAATTATTCAATTCCACCAAGAATTAATGATGACAACTTTGATCCAGAGGGAGACCTTCTTCTACTTGAGAAGTTATTAAATGATGATCCATCATCTCTTCTCCCTCCAAAAGAACTTCATGTTGAGGAACTTAAAATCATAAAATCTTCTATTGATGATCCTCCGGAGCTTGAGCTCAAGGATCTACCTCCTCATCTTGAGTATGCATTTTTGGAGGGTACTGATAAACTACCCGTCATAATTGCTAAAGACTTGAGAAGGTCTGACTTCTAAAGGTTTTTAAGTCACACAAGCGTACCATCGCTTGAAAAATCTCCGATATTAAGGGCATTGGCCCTCAATTTTGTACTAACAAAATATTAATGGAGGATGACTCTAAACCGACAATTCAACATCAAATATGGGTTAACCCAAAAATTCATGAGGTTATCAAAAAGGATCCTGAGTTATCCAAAAAAGGAAGTATATTACACTCCTAAATGCTGAGGATTGATTTATCCTATCTACTGATAGCCCGAAGGGAGAGCCCCGTTCATTGAGTGCCTAAGAAGGGCGGTCTAACCAGTAATATGAAATGAAGATAATTCGTTTACATACCATACTCGATTAGTATACCCGGGAATGTTTGTGTTATGCAATTAATCTACCGAAAGATAAATGATGGCCACCGTAAAAGAACTTTCCCTATACCGATTTACTGGACCAAAGTGCTTGAGAGTGCCTCCGCGGGAAACGAATAACAATTGTACAATCTCAATGGTTTTACTGTTCACGTGGAATACTTAACAATATTACTAATAACCGCGCAAGGACCAAGAGAAAACCACCTTTCCATGCCCTTAACGGACTTTTGCCTACCAACGCATGCCTTTGCGGCTTAATGATCATGCTCTGGGCCCGTTCCAAGGTGCAGTGATGTCCCATTTTCCATGACCGATTATCGAGGAAATCAATGAATGTACTTTATGACGATATTAATCGTTATTCTTTGATTTTGTCTCCACATGCCACTCCCATTTAGACAAAATGCTTACATGGTGTCGAAGACACTAATTTAGTTCTAAATTGGGAGAAATGCCATTTTATGGTAAAAGAAGGCATTGTTCTAGGACATAAGATTTCAAAGTCCGAGATTGAGGTCGACAAAGCTAAAGTTGATGTTATAGCTAAACTCCCTCATCCGACTGTCCCATTAAGGAATCGAAGTTTTTTAGGTCACAGCCAGGTTCTGATCGTTCGATTTTATTCAAGATTTTTTCTAAAATTGCCCTGAGACCGATGACTCATCTTCTTTGAAAAAAGATACCTCCTTTTCATCTACGTCAAAAAGAATGTAATATTAAATCATTTAATATACTTAAGAAGAAGTTAACCAAAGCTTCGATTTTAGTTGCCCCTGATTGGGACCTACCATTCTAAATTATGTGTGATGCTAGTGATTACGCGGTAGGTTCAGTCTTGGGGCAACATAAGACCAAACATTTTCAGCCTATACACTATGCTAGTAAGACCATGATGGATGCTCAAGCACATTACACTATCACGGAGAAAGAATTATTAGCCGTAGTGTATGCTTTCGAGAAATTCTGGCCTTATTTAGTCTTGTCAAAGACTATAGTGTATACGGACCACTTGGCTCTTAAATATCTTCTTGCCAAGCAAGATGCTAACCCGAGATTGCTCCGATGGATTCTCCTACTCCAAGAATTTGATGTCATTATTCGTGATAAAAAAGGAGCGGGGAATCTCGCGGCCGACCACTTATCAAGACATGAAAATCCCCACCAAGATGTTCTCGAAAACAAGGAAATTACCAAAACATTTCCTCTTGAGACTCTTGGTATGGTTACATTTCGTGGTGATTCGACAAATTACCATACGGGGAATTTTGTGATTAAAGGGATGTCGTCCCAACAAAAGAACAAGTTTTTTAAGGATCTTAAGATCTACTTTTGGGACGACCCCTATTTGTTCAAGATTTGTGCGGATCAAGTGATCCAGCGGTGTGTTTACAGCGAAGAAGTTGTTGATATCCTCACAGCTTGCCATAATGGGCCTACCGGGGGACATTATGGTGCCAACTACACCGCCAAGAAAGTTTTTGACTCAGGATTCTTTTGGCCTACCATTTACCACAATGCCCATGACTTGGTCACAGGTTGTAACGCTTGTCAACGTCGGGGAAAAATCTCACAACAAGATGAAATGCCTCAAAACGCAATTCAAGTTTGAGATTTTTTACGTTTGGGGCATCGACTTCGTGGGCCCGTTCCCGTCTTCACGAGGGAACAAGTATATACTCGTGGTCGTCGATTACTTATTGAAATAGGTTGAAGTAAAAGCGCTCCCCACCAATGATGCCCGAGTTGTTTGCAAATTTTTAATATCTCTCTTCGCCCAATTTGGGGCCCCTCGTGCTATCATTAGTGATCGCGGTACCCATTTTTGCAATGATCAGTTCGCAAAGGTCATGCTTAAATACGGAGTTACTCACCGTCTCTCCACCGCGTATTACCCACAAACAAGTGGGCAAGTTGAGGTTTCCAATCGTGGTTTAAAACGTATCTTGGAAAGGACCGTAGGTGAAAACCGTGCTTCATGGTCCGATAAGTTAGATGACGCCTTGTGGGCCTTCCGTACCGCATTCAAGATCCCCATCGGGTGCACTCCATATAAGCTAGTGTATGGAAAGGCTTGTCATCTTCCTATCAAACTTGAACACAAGGCTTATTGGGCCTTGAAACATTGCAATTTTGACCTTAAGACCGCGGGTGATCACCAGAAAGTTCAATTGAATGAATTAAATGAACTCCAAGATCAAGCCTACGAGAACTCTTTAATCTACAAAGAGAAAACAAAGAAGATTCATGACTCCAAGATTAAGAACCGCATTTTCAACGTTGGTGATTGAGTTCTTCTCTTCAATTCTTGATTAAAGATCTTCTCGGGCAAACTAAAAACCCGTTGGACCGGATCATTCATCGTTGCTCAAGTTTTCCCTTATGGTACCGTCGAGTTATCTCAAACCGACGGGCCAAACTTCAAGGTGAATGGTCATAGACTCAAACACTACTTTGGAGGGGGCATACCACCGATGGTTGTCCTGGATCTCCAAACTTTCCCCATGGACCAATGAATTCGGGGATTTAAGTCAAGCTTAGTGACTCATTAATAAACAAGAGCTTCGTGGGTGGCAACCCGTGCTTATCCTAATAGTAGTATTAATAAATAAGTGTGTTGTGAGGAGGATCACCTCTTCCTTTCTCGTGTTTTGTGGTTTTTGTTGTATGTCCAGGATTACCTCGGATTATGAAGCCTCTCGTGCTCGTGGTTTTGTCATTCGTTCACTCGAGCTTCAATCCTTAGCATGATTATGGGAATCTAATATCCTAAATCTTATCGACTAACGTTTATCTTTGAGCATACTTAATAAACGGCCTTAGGTTTACATAGAAACCCTTCTTAAAGCATAGAAATTTAGTATGGGGGTGAAAGTTACATTAAGGACAATGTGTAGTTTTAGTTAATTGTGGGGATCTTTCGGATTTTGATCTTACTTGATTGACTGTCTTCACGTACCCCGTTTTCCCCCAAAATAGCAAAAAATATGCAAATTAAAAAAAAATTCAAAAATAGAGTAAAGATGTTGAGACACGCTGTTTTGTTCTTTTTAAGAATATAAATTTTGACTTGATGAGCATGTGCGCTCTAGTTTCCCTTAAATTATATAAATTTAAGCTTTCTACTTCTTTTATACACGAAGTTTATAACTCGAATCTAGCTTTAAAGTGCCAGAGTTTGCAAGATTCCCAGATAGACTTTAATATAATGCAAAGTTGTTTTATTAGACTATAGCCATTTACGAATTTTTTATTAAAGATTTTAAATTTACAAAGACAAGAAATGATAGAGTTTTATACTAAAGTTAGACTAAAATAGGAAGTAATTGGATCTCTTTAAGGTCATAGATGTTTAATTGTGGCTTTTTGCTTCACTAGCTAATAAATGTGTATATATTTGTTAATAAATAAAGTTGTCTTTAGGTTTTGCGATTTCTTAGTTTAGCTCAATTCATAGAGATTCCTCTCTGGTGAAGTAACATAACATCGAGTTTTGTCAGTGTGTGGGGAAATAGGCTAGATTCCTGATGATTGCAACCGCTTGGTCTAGGTAGTTAAAAGACACAGGACTTGAAATTTGGCTAACAATAATAAGTTATGTACATAAACCGAAGCCGGAATAAGACTACTACCTCGTGTGCGGCTACACAACGATGTGGTAGTAGTTTAAAGGAGTGGAGGTTTCGGAACTAATATATAAAACACTGTAGGTGTAAATGTTTACTGCATCTTTGCAGGCTACAACTAATGTTGCAGTCTTCTGAATAGGCATTAGTAAATCCATGATAGATAAAAGTAATAATCCGAGACTGATAAAAGTTTGTTGCATCTTGCCGGCTCACAACCGATGTTGCAGCCTTCTAAAAGGTCGAGGATCACCGAGGTCGAAATAAGACTCCTGGACCATGGTCGGCTCGCATACCGATGTGGCAGTTGTATAAAAGACTGAGGTTTAATAATGTTACAATAATAAAAATAATAAAGCCCAATTTCGACTCCGGGATTATCTAAATAGGATAACCCCTAAATCATGCGAAATTAGAACCTTAATGTGGACCTTATTCTCACCATATTGTCTCTTTAGGAAAGGATTTCAAACTAATTATGGTTTAATACGAATTTAATTTATTTGTCACTAATAATAATAATAAAAAGCTTAGAGGATCTAGGAATAAGGGAGCGGAAAGTAGCTATGCATCCACAATTAGCATTTATGAGTAGTGTTAGCATCTTAACTTATATTTAACAATGATTTCGTTTTTAAGCTTGGTTTGGGGCGGGTGAAAAATCAAGGACGATGAATTTATCCCTTTAGTGTTTTTGTTTCGTAAAAGTTATGATATAAATGCATAAAAATGGTTAAACGGGGGGCTTTTCAAAACTAGTAATTTCTTAATCCCTTTGGATGAATACTTAGCTACTTTTTGAGGTAATTAGTCTAAGGGGGTTGCTTAATTATACATACCTTTTACCTATTAAAACGAGCCTAAATGACCAAAAACGAACATAAAATGCCAAATATATGTTTGTTTTGCTTTGTATACTGTGCAGGTAACGGATATTTACCTAAGAGTAACAATAAATGAAGCCAAATCGACCAAAACGAGCTACGGAAAAGTCAAAAGACGTGTTTATCTTAAATGGACCAACCCGGACCCATTTAATGGGCCAAGCCAGCCCATTAAGCCTTTATCTATAAGCTTTAAATCATAAAAGTCCATTAAAACCTAAGGCCCAAACCAAAAGCCCATTAGCCAATCCATTACACCATTAGTCCTTAAGGGTTTGCATCGTTAGTCCTTGAGGACTAACACTGCTAGTCCTTATGGCTTTACACCGTTAGTCCCTGGTTATTACACCGTTAGTCCTTAAACATTACACCAACAGTCCTCATATCCTTACACCATTAGTCCTTAAGGACTGACATGGTTAGTCCTTTTCCCTTAACGCCCGTTAACCCAAACACCCAAATCAAGCAAAATAAACCTTTCCCGCCATAGACACTATTCATCTGTCTCTTTCATTCCTACCCTGCAACAGGACAAAAACCCACTCAACCCCACTAAAACCCCACCCCAGCAAGAGGACAAGGCCACTATGGCAATCCCATGGAGTTTTATTGGACGAAACAAATCAAGGGTTATGATGAGGGTTGAAGAAGCACAAAGAAGAATCAATGGCCAAGATTGAAGGCTTGGAGAGCACTCTCAACTTCTCCTCACAGAAGAAACACACATTCAAGACCTAGAAGCTTCTCCTTCTTCTATAAATAGGCCATTAGGGCAGCCATTAGGGTATCTAGTTTTTAATAGCTTTTTATTTGTAACTTTCAGCTTATATTAAGTTTGTTTTAGCTTATTTGTATTTCCTTTAAAGCCTTGTATTGAGATTTTAAGTTCAATGAAATTTATGTTTTTAAGTTAAATTCTGTTTTTAAGTTAATGCAATTTATGTTTTAAAAATGTTTGTTAAGCTCACATAAGCTCTTTTTATCTTTTACTTAAGCTGTTTACTTAAGCAATATAAGCTTTTCCATAGCTTATAGTGTTTTAAGTCATTTTCATAAAAAGTCACTCAAAAGCTATTGTGGAAGATAAGCCAAAAGGGAAAGGGCTTATAGGGTTTTACTAGCTTGTTTTCAAACAAGCTAGAGCTTGTTGATAATCTCTTAAGAGCATTATTGCCCTTGTTTTGAGTAAAGGGCCTTGTAAGTTAACTTTTTTTCACTTTTTAGCTTATTCGCTGTTTAGCTTATTCTACTGCTTATTTTCTGCTTTTTCCTGCTTATTTATGCTTATTTGCTGCTATTTATTGCTTATCATGCTTAGTTATAGTTAGAAATCGTTAGTCCAAGTTTTTTCTAAAATCTGTCATTTTTTAGCTTAAACCTGCTTGATCTTGTTGGCTAATTTAAATGCTTATTTCTGTGTTATAATTGCTTATTTGTCTTTATTTTATCATATATTAAACATGTTTTGAGTTTTTATAAGTTTTCTACATTTGTTAAGCTTAAAAATGGATTTAAGAAATTTAAAGGGGTATTTGGCATAAGCAGTACTAACCCATGTTAGTACTGCTTGAGTCCACTTTGGTTTAAAAGCCAACTTTGACAAGCTCTTTTAAGTTCTTTAAATCAGTATTCAAAAGTTTTAAAGGTTTAAAACTCTTTTTCAAAAAGTTTAGAAGTCATGTTTTGAATCTGTGGAATTTTAGTTGCATAACAAAGCTTATTTGCTTAGATCTTGATTAGGAGCTTGTAGGTGTTGTTTTCATGCTAACTTTAGGCTCATAATGCTGTAGAAATGATTTGGTTTAAGTAAGCTTTTGCCAAATGAGTTTTAGTCAAAAAAAACTGTCTAAGTATTAAGTTTTGTTTCCAAAGTTTTAAGCCACTTTTCAATCTCATATTTAGGTTAGTATAAGTTTGTTTTAGGTATTGATTTTTATTGCATAAGCTTATTGTAGTATAAGCTTAATCCGTTTGAGCTTATTTTAAGTTTAAGTCATTATTTGCTTATCTGGATTTATTTAGGCCTGCAGTAAGCCATTTTATCATTTTAAAAACCTTTGAAAAAACCAAAAACATAGTGTAATCAGCCATTTTTATTAGTCATTTTCTAGCTTTGTAGTTATTTAAACTGCTTAATTTTTGCTTTTTCTTATTCTTAGTAGTAGTAGCTTTATCTGTTTTTAGGTTTTAGACTTTAGCTTATTGATTTTGTAGCTTAAAAATTATCCTAAAATCACCATCTTAGGCTGTTTTGTTCTCAGCTTTAGCAAAAAGCTAAGTTGAATATTTGAGCTTATGGCTTATTGGATTTGCTTAACTTTTTTTTAGATTTGCTCATTAGGTTAGGTTTAAGACACTTGTAGCTTATTTGACCTTAGGTTAAGCTTTTAGAAGCTTATTTGCAAATTTGAGTTTAGTACAAAAGCCCTTAAGTTTTTATTTATCTGTCTTAATGCTTTCAATGCTTTTCAGCTTATTTAGTTAGCTTAATTCTAGTTATTAGTTCTCATTAGGGGTAGCTTTAGGTCTGTTTTAGCTTATTTATTTTCTCATTTGCTTATTGAGTCCCCAAATAGCTTACCAGTTTAAGCTTAAAGCCTTTTTAGCTTTTATGCAAATCTGTTACCTTTAGAGTGCTTATTCCAGCTTAAAAATAAGTTTTTATAAAAAGCCCTTTCATTAAAGTTGCTTATTTTAGTGGTAAAAAACTTTTTCAAAAAGAAATTTTCAAAAATAAAAACATTTAGGAGTATAGGGAGGTCCCAGTTTCGAACCCGGGACCTCAACCTTAACTCCTAAATGTTTTTAACACCACACCACACTACCAACTGCCCTTGGGTCTTTTTCGTTTATTACTCTACACCATTTAATATTTAACACCTTTTTGCCATTTAAAGCTAACAGCCTCTTTTGCTCATTTAAAGCTTATTTCAATAAGCTGTTTGAACTATTTTATTTTTCTTAGGTTTAAAATAGTTCAAAGTAATTTTTGTGAATTTTTCAGATTTTTTCAAGTTAGTTTAATATTTTTTTATAATATTTTTAGATTAAAACTGTTTTTAATTCATAATAAATTAAATAAAAGTCAAAAAAATATAATTCTTTTTTTCTAAAATTATTTTTAATCATTTAGGACATTTAAAAATTAAATTTGCATTTGTAGGGTTAAAATTTGATAATTTAGGGTTTTAAAGCTCGAGTTTTGATTCCCGTTTAGTTTCAATCCTTAATTGTTTACTTGCGTTTATTTGTTTTTTGCATATTATTTGTAAAATTAGAATCCAAATCAAAATTTGATTATTCAAACACGCGATCACGAACTTAACCTTGATTTTCAATTCACGCCTCGTCGGGAAACGACTCGGGAAAGTTTTGGATTTTACTTTGGATAAAAGTAAATCTTTTAAAAACCTTACGGAATACTTACTCTCTCTCATTATTTGATATTTTGATTTTAATTATATATATGTATATTAAGTTATATATATAAGTATACTTAAGGATCAATCATAGCCCATAACCATTGTAATTATACAAGCGTAATCAATTAACCAAGGTAAACTAAATGTTTTACCGAATGATACCAAAAATTAAATGATTACAAGAGTATAGGAATTACACGGTGTCTTCTATGGAATCATGATCGATGCTTGACCTTTAGTTGCTCTTCTTTTCTTTAGAAAATCGTCTTTTATGAGTATGGTATGAAGAATATGATTTTGCACACTGAAAACTCGTTTTTGAGTCTTCCATTTATAGTCTCTAAAAAAGGCTGGATACACCATATTACGCGTAAAGTTTAAAATCAATATGATATTCATTCCCAAAATATAAATATCTTCGTATCTCTGAATAGTTATTATGATGGATACGGCGTATGGCAGAAGATAAATACGCCGTATTGGGAATTGGTTGAACGTGTTTTCTTGTGAAGAGTTGGCGCTGATACGCCGTATCTCTTTTCCTAGATACAGCGTATTGGTCAGAATTGAGTAATCATCAAATGTCTTCGTTTACCTCCAAAATATGCGCCTTTTAGCATGTCTTCACAAATCACTCCTCAATTACTGCAAATAACACTTTTAAGTAATTAAGTATAAATTCTTGCAATAATTATATAAAAGTAGGTAACTTATTCAGGATAAACGATGGTATAAATGTGACGTTATTTGATGTCATCGGCTTCTGAATAGTTCAGTTCAGGACATGCGCCTCAATAATGACGTTCAGGACTCGTACCAAATCCTGTTCCTCAACCACCTTATGTCCCACCTACAAAGAATGATTAGGATCTCCTGTTCCAACCAATGTTTGATGAATACTGTAAGTAATAAGATATCACTAACAAGAGACATGATCCGGAGGTCGGGGAGGATTTAACAAATGTTTAGCCATATTATTGATGAGAGAAAAAAGTGTAGAGAGAAGATGTGTGTGTCTAGAGAGAGAAAGTTAAGAACACACACTTTACAAAATGAATCCTCACCCCTCCATGGAAGTATGGAGGGGGTATTTATAGTCCAAACACAACTAAACTATCCTTAATAGTCTAATCTAGTCCCTGCGTGTTTGGCTATTTATGAACTAATGTAATTTCGTATAAGTCCTCATATTTTAAGGCTAACAATCTTCCCCCAATATGTGGACATACAGAATTACTTACAATGTTCCTATTAAGTACAAATACAACATGATAAAATGACATCCAATGCTGAAGATGACGTCTTTGTTTTCTAGTCTTGATACTTGTACTCCAGCTTGGATCTTTAGTGTCTTACATTGTTCAGGAACCATTGTAGTATGCATGAGTTAGATTAACTTCCCCCTAATTCATGCAGCATGTCCTGAAAAGCTTTCTTCATAGACTCCTTTTTGGCAAAGTTTTTGAATCAGCTTCCCTCTAAACCAACATCCCTATCTTGAGCAGATTCTAAAACTTTGATGTAGCTAGAAAAAACTTCTGTTTGACATTTACGTGCACAGCGGAATTTTGTAGAAGTAGAAAACTACATCAAATACTACTACTGCTTGTCATTAAGTCTTGGTGAATATCTGTTCGGGGGTACATGCGAGGAATCAGCAACAATTCTTCTCACGTATGCAGAATACTTCACAAACCATACTTAGTAAAGTAGTCTACACTACTTCCCCCTGGAAGTTGACATGGTAACATCAAAGTCAACTAAGTCCCGGATGTACACATTTTCCCCCATGATGGTTGCGAACTCTCGGAAGCATCATTGTCGTGTACGTCCATATACTCGAGAAGTTCTTGTCATAAGCATCATTCTTGAAAAGTTATGAAAGACATTGAAGAACTTTGAAGGATTTTGCTTAGACTGTGAAGTACCATTGACGTTATGTAGCTTCAATTATCCTGTGAGAATTGCTGATTACATCTCAACCTTTAAACTCTCTGGCTAACTTACCAACCTCGTGTTATGTTGGCTATTGCTGTGATCACTTGGTGAAGTAAACCCGATATACCAAACTTGAAAATGAAGTGAAATCCCCTAAATTTTTTACTTAAGCTTGCACTGTTATTGATTGAAGAACGATGCAAGATTAAATCTATAAGTACTATATACCTGCATAAAAGTATAAGAAGTACATCATCTCATGAAATTTTCCACATTGAATTCTGCGTGTGACACTGAGTACTACAACATAACTCTTTTAAGTGATAGTTATCCAGGTCTTCAACCAACCACCCCGACTACTGAAAACTAGATAATCCAAGTCTTAATTATATTCCTTTTGTGCTCAAGCAAGTCATCAATCGATAGATTAGGTTTAAAGAAAAGGGGTAGAAAATAGAAGGAAGCCTCAATGATGAAATAAGTAGACGCCATCGTAAAATCCAACTTCAAGCTCAAATAAGGTATACCAAATCAACTTCGTGATCACTTGTCATCGTAATCCGAATCTTTAGCCGTTTGTCATTTTAATGAATCTTATTCGGATCTTTTGTAGTGCTATGTATCGTGTTTGTTGTGTTGTTGTTCATGAATGTCGTTAAACTAGGACAAATGTTATTTTGAATGTCATTAACGGACAAACATTGTCAAGTCAAACTTGTCATGATAGTGTATTAGTACCCGGCATACTCCATTAACCGGACTCACTATCAACTTTAACACCAGCCTAATAAAAAATAATTCAGCCCATCACACTAAAAATTATTCGGCCCACCCTTTTGTGTTAAGCCCGGCTGCCATCAAATTATTACTCAGCCCATTTGTTTTCATGGTAATAACCAATCACCAGCCCAAGATTTGTTTTAAAAGCCACTGGCCCAAGATTATTTTGATAATAAGTCAGCCTGCGAATGGACCTTCAACATGATCCAGTTTAACACCCGGCTCACATTAAAAATTTAATACCCAACACCTTACCCTAATATTAGGGGATTATAAAAGACTTGCTATCCTTAATTTTCTGTCATTCTTAACCCTAACCTCTATAACAATCGCCACCACTTATAACTTCTTCTCTCCTAAACGCAGAGATCCAAATCCAATCTCAACTCAATCTCATCTCAACCAATTGACTCTTTTTCACCGATCATCTACCATCTTCCATACGCAGCAGACAAAGAAAAACCCTTCCAACCTTATGTCATCAACCGAATGAATCCCATCCTCATATGCTCATCCATGGCATCAAGATCTCATAAGAGGTTTCTAGTAGGTGAATTTATTTGTTTGAGTATGTCAATCGAAATGAAAAAATGATTATAACATACTTGTTTTTAATCATTCTTTTAAATTCGAAAATTGAATGAGGGTTTTTATCCTTCACAAAGATCGATGATGAATCTATTCGAATGCTTGATCTTTATTAGGTCATGACGCTTATGTTAGCATATCGAAAAAGAAACTGAGATCCTAATGTTATTCTTTTAATTTTCTCATGTCTTTGAAATTGGAGAAGGGATTTGTGGTAGTTGTTTAAGGAGGATGGTGATATGTGACGAAGGGTTTAGATTAGTGAGAGTTGGATCTGTTGATTGACGATGGGTTTAGGTTAGTTGGCGTATTTGGTTTTGTTGTGATGTAAAGACTGTGATGTTGTTGAATTGATTTTGGTTGTTGATGTTGTATTTTGTTTTGATTGTAAATGATGTGGTGTAACTTGAGTCTGTTTTCTTTATCTTGTTTTTTTATTTGGTTCTTGAATCGTTTCTGACTCACTCACTGGGTTGACCCGGTCAACTCAGTAAGAACCGAGTTGACTCGGTTTGGTCAGGCTGTATACATCGCCTAGGGTTGTGTATACATCGCCTCCCTTTGGCAGACATATAAATCGCCTCCTTTGGAAGAGGTATAAATCGCCCTACTTCAACGAGTGTATAAATCGCCCTATATGGTTGATGTATAAATCGCCCCATTTGGCCAGTGTATAAATCGCCCTATTGGCTAGTGTATAAATCGCCAAGGTACGATTTTTGTCTTTTTTCAAAAAAAATAAAAAACTGTTCTTGACAGCTAAAAATGTGGATCTGAGTTTTCTTACATTCCAGGACCAAAAAAACTTAAAAAAACTGTTTAGCCTAGTAAATAAGCTCAAAGTTGACAGAAAATAAGCCATAACTAAAATAAGCAGTGACAAAACAGCTTATAAATAAGCTCGAAATGAGCAGTTGGACACACCCAAAAAGCTATCAAAACCCGAGTCTGAAAAAGCTTAGTATATATAAAAAACGAAATAAGCTCAAAAAAGTTAGAAAATAAGCCATAACTAGAATATATGGACTTTTATCACAACAACCACACCATAAAACACAAAGAGACCATGGTCTTTTAAAACAAAAGAAACCATGAAAATAAGCTGCTATAAGCTATAAATAAGCTGTAATAAGTCAACAGCCCACGAAACAACAACCACGAATACACTACACCCCTGGTTAGCTCTGATGCCAATTGTAAGTAAGACATGATCCGGAGTTCAGGGAGGATTAAACAAATGTTTAGCCATATTATTGATGAGAGAAAAAAGTGTAGAGAGAAGATATGTGTGTCTAGAGAGAGAAAGTTAAGAACACACTTTACAAAATGAATCCTCACACCTCCATGGAAGTATGGAGGGGGTATTTATAGTCTAAACACAACTAAACTATCCTTAATAGTCTAATCTAGTCCCTGTGTGTTTGGCTATTTATGAACTAATGTAATTCTGTATAAGTACTCATATTTTAAGGCTAACAAATACTTTCAGCTTCCATTTAGTGTTGTATCTCCTATGCCCCTTGTTGCTGCATAATTATCTGCTGATACAACCGGTACACCTTCATCAACCATAATTGATCAAGATGCATCATCTGTTAGTAATTTACCAACTGCTCAGGAAATTCAATCTCCAGTCATTCATCAAGGTGTTGAAGAACAAATTTAAGGAATTCAAAATGCTCAATTTGATAATGAACCCCTCCTCCATAATCTTACTCCAGACTCGAAATTTGAAGAATCATCTTTACAAGGGGTCATTCCATTAAATGTGCATCAGTTTAACCAATCATTTGATAATCTTAGTAAGTGGTCAAAGGATCACCCATTGGAGAATGTTATTGGCAATCCTTCTCGACCTATTTTGACAAGAAGTCAACTACATACCCATGCCATACGGTGCTACTTTAATGCATATGGACATCCGATACCATTCGGTGGGAAACGGTCTGGTTGAGCTCTACTCTCTCAAAGGAAGAATAATGGTGGTACTTCTTCGTGTATCCTATGTAAATAATTAAATCTAAAAATACAAAAAGATTTTTTATTTTATAAAATTTTATAAAAACAAAATAGAAAAATATAAAACCAGAAAAACAAACATAAAATTATAAAATTTCGAAAAATTCAAAAATATGTTTTTCATGACATGTCTTCTGGAATCGATAATATTTACGGCCTTAAAAATTTCATTTAACAATGACATGTGGTTGTAAATAAAGTTCGAGCAGAAGTTTCAAATGTTTTCAAAACTTGTCAATGGCTTGCAGTTATATCATACTGTAACCCAGTCATCATCTTAAAGGCAAGTATTTCGTCAAAAAGAAAACTTGACCTCACAACGAGAATTTATTTCCTTGGGCATGATCTACTTCATGATCATGTAAAGGCTTATGTATACTTTGCTACATAACCCGGGCTGTCTCACAGAATACGTGTACGTGTCAGTGCATTTATTCTTCAAAAGAAGAGATATCTTCTTTCATAATTGGTAAAATATTATCTTAAAATCAGAATCAATTTTTGACATCACAAAAAGATTTTCAAGAAATTTCAACCACTCGAACAAATACAATAGATCTTTAATAGAATGCGGGTCTTTGCTCGAGGGGGAGAAAGTGTTTTCAAATCTTCTTCAACAAGTCATGAAAATTATACTAAAAAAGTTTTAACTTAACGGATAATAATTTAAGGGGGAGCTAATTTATTTTAACTCCATGGGCTTAAATTTTCATAAGTTTCTAACTTTAAGGGCCAAAATACAATTTCATGGTTAGTAACTTAGGCTTAAAACTACTTACGACCAATATTGCCAACTTCCCATAGTTTTAAAAGGCTTTGGATTGTTTGGAAATAATTACATAGTCTTAGAAGCCTCTAAGTTGAAGATACGTTTCTGATTCAATTAATGTGTTGAAATCGATTTGCTCATCTAGGATGTTAATAACAATGATTAGATAACATGCAGCGGAATAATAAAGAACATAATCAATGTTATGAACAAGGTTTTTATTCATAAACTAACTAATACATATAGATGTTGATCATTCATCTATTACTATGCTAACTAATATACACACATGTGTGTTCTTCTATTAGACTCTCATTGGAGAGTTCTAACTATGATGGATATCTAAAACTATTCACCCTAATACCCTTTATATAGAGGGATATTAAGGCTTACAAAGGAAGCTAATTAATTGTATTAGGAAGCTAATTAAAACTAATTAAAACCTTCCTTTATCTTTGATATTCTTTGACTTTTCAATGCTTATCTTCATGGAAATCTTTCAGCTTTTAATTCTTCCATATGTAGAATACCAAAGTGTCATATTAATCCCTTGTTGTTTCATTCGTCTTCATTTAAGCATATGTAGTTTTGTAATCATCAAATCTGAGATCCCAACAATCTTCCCCTATTTGATATTACAAAACAATCTTCATGAATGAAACAATCTTTAAAGCTTCCCCTTGAATTAAGATCTTCTTATACATGTCACCACTTTAAAATAAGCTGCAAACCATATAGTCTTCTTCCCCTTTTTGTAATCATTAAATAGGGGTCTTCTATAGATAAGCAACTTGATTGGGACGGTAACAGACCCCTGATCCAAACCACAAAACTGAGGTAGGCGTACCTCTCCGCCTTCCACCTAAGAGTCATTGAAAGGAATGATTATTCCAAATTCCAAGACCTTTTGGAATACCGAATCCAACATTATCACAGGAGTGATCACCTCCTAGGAATCCTTATCCACAAAGTAGGCGAAACAATAACGGATAAGATAATACAAAGTTATCCACGATCCAATCATCATAACATGGGTTTCAAAAGAATGATTACCACTACTCAAATCAAATTACACTTAACACTATAATATATAATAGCTACATATAAAGTCCATGAGTCAATCAATCAACATAATCACAGCAATTAAAACATTCAAAACTATTTGTTTCATTTCCATCTCAATGATACACATAGTAAAATATGCGGACTTATAGAAATCACCTGATTAAGACTTTGCAGCTTCCAACAACACTAGCACAATATCTAAACAACAAAACAACACCGTCTTATCTACACGCTACTAAGCCAAAGCTTATAGCATATGTAACTATCATCATTGATAGATGTCTAATTGTATGTGTTTTATTACCCTTCATTGGTCACCCCGACACCATGCCCCTCATTAAACAATTCGTTTACACACTTTTTCAACAGTTCTACTAATTTACCGAAATGCAGTAATTTTAACTCACTTTACCATTTTCTAATAACCTATACTTACTGAGCTTTCATAAATCTTATCCAAAGATCATAGGTTAATATCATGTGTTTTACTATCTACCCGATTTTCCATCTATTAATTTCCCATCTTAAAGTGCCCAATTAAAAACTCAAACTTTTAACTATCTCAGTTTCGATCTGATTTCGCCACTAAAAGTCCTATGGGGATCGATCATAAAAGTACATATACTTAAGACTCCAATCAGAAGGCTCTTCCATTTTAGGGGATACTTTATAAACACATAGAAACTAAATGCTTTTTGTAGGATCTCTTGTAGATTGGCTAATCCTAATTCAAATTTTAAGTGGGGGTTTTACACCTCGTAATCTGACCTAAATCTGACCCGTATTTACTGCTTTGACAACTTTTCTTGCAACCAACGTTTGAATGACTTCCCGACCTTAAAAACCTTCGAGGCCGGATGTTCTGGAAACTAGACTCTCTGAGCTACATCATAGACACCGGAAACTTGACAAAAGCTATTACCATCATTGAGATAACAGCCGAACAACATAGCCCTAAATTCTGCTCTAATCTAAATCAAGTTTTAACGCGATCTAAACCCTAACGAATGCACCCATGTGATCCTAATTAAACCCTAATCATTGTAATATGATTAAACCTCATTAATTTACAGATTTAATGAAACCCTAATTATCCATCTTAATAATTGTTACATGAATTAATGATTAATAATTAACAAAGATTAATTAATACTTACCTTAGAACTTGTTTTCTTCACAAAAAGCAAAACCCTAATTTTTTTCTCCTTCTTTCTCTTGGATCGGCCGATTGATGCACTAGGGGGTTAGGGATTTTATTTTTTGTATTTATAAGCCCCTAAACTAATTCTAGATAATTCATAATTAGAGTCCTAGTTTAATTAGGCTTTTTTTTCTTTTTTTTCCTTATTTTCCCTAAAATTCGTATTTTACTATAGATGTATAAAAAATATTTTTTTTTATCTTTTATAAATTAATTAATTACCTTTAATACCTCAAGTTTTTATAAAAACCCAAGCTAATTTGGTAAATCATTTTGTTTATAAATTACTTTCTAAAAATAACTTTTCATTTCACCAACATACTTCCTATTTTTAGAAATTTCATTAAAACTCTTATATTTTACAAAACTCATTCCCTTCTCATAGGTCATATTTTCCACATTAATCCAACTTCCAAAACCTAATCTTATCTTAAATCACTAACACAAAAATACGTATACGTAATAATTACTTACACAATTAACACGAAACCACTTAAATCACCAAAATTATTTCCTTCTCACTAAAAGTGAACGAAATGAACTTCACAAAATCCAACATCAATCCAATCCCAATGAGACGATCACGCTCAATGGATTGATTATCAAATCTCACATAACCCACATAAACACATATAAACACAAATAACACATAACCCATACATTGCAACAGATACATAAGTCAACACTAATGGTTTGACTAACCTGCTCAAGTCATGGTTGTCACAGTATCCCCTCCTTTAGGAAATTTCATCCTGAGATTTAACTAAAAGGTTCAACTCTATCATTACCAAACAATTAATCGAGGATACTTATCTTTCAAGTAGTCCTCCTATACCCATGTTAACTCAAAGTGACACTTTGAATTCCAACTAACTTTCACAAGATATCTTACTACTAACAAATTTGCCTGCCCACAAAAAGGTACGCATAGCAGCATAACCGCTCCAACGAAAAGAAACATCTAACTACCTGAACCTCGCCCGTCATCAAGGAAACTCGTCAAAAACCTTAAGTTGCGTAACAACGTCATTTACAACCCGGTCTCGCAACTCATCAAACAAGAACTGTCTTGAAACCAAGTTATAATTTGTTACAAAGCCCAACGTTTTTGAAGAATCGGCTCGACTTCGAGTTTATTCATAAAATAACTTTAACCAAAATCACACAAACACATATAAGGGCATACTAAGGTCTACAAGAAACCTTACGTACCCAACTTCAACTAAAACTCTTAATGATCCCTTACTCAACGAACAAGCGTGGATACTCCGTTTACCTGAAGTCCTAAAGACCTCGCTTCGAGCCGAGCCCAATAGACTTAAATACCACCATATCAGCTATCATTTTAACCTCTTAACTTCACAGTCACTATTCTCAACGGTTCCTTAACAAAACAAAGAGTCTTGTCACTTGATCTTCATCCAATGACACATCATACTAGCATCCGCCAACATGTTTTTAGGTTTGGCACATGAAACGTGTATGTCCTCCACTTAATTCCATCAGCAATCTCAACCGATAAGCTACAAACCGACTCTTTTCAAGAATCTCAAATGGCCCTACATACCTCAGTGCTAACTTACCCTTTTTCCAAAGCGAATTACACCTTTCCAAGGCGACACTTTTAGCATAACCCGATCTCCTACCTCAAACTCTAATGGTTTGCGTCCTATTTATCAGCATAGCTCTTTTTGAACGGTGCCTGCCCGCTTTGAGCTTTTCTTTTATCAATACTACCTTATCTGTCGTATCTAGTACTAACTCAGGCCCAGTCAAACTACTCTCTCCAATCTCTGCCCATAGAACAGGCGACCTACATTTCATTCCATACAAAGCTTCAAACAGAGCACACCAAATGCTCGAATGATAACTACAACCAAAATCAATAACACATGCCCTCATTATATCTTCCCAAAGTCTGAATCATACGTTCACTTTGTCCATCCGCTTGAGGATGCTAAGCAGTACTCAAATCAATTGTGTCCCTAACACTTTCTGCAGCGTCTACCAAACCACGAGGTCATCATCCATCTCAATCTGAGTTGATCATCACCAGAATTCCATTCCTTGCTATTATCTCATCAATATAAATCTTTGCCAACTTCACATCTTGAAATCTTCTTGTATAGCTAGAAAATGAGCTAACTTGGTCAGTCTATCGACCATCACCCAAATCACATCATACTCACTACTTTGATCTTGGAAATTTAGTGATAAAATTCATGGTGGTTCTATCTCATTTTCACTCAAGTATCTCAGGCTGTTGCAGCAAGCCAAAAGTCTTTGACATTACAGTCTTCACCCTTACCAAGTCCCAAAATTTACTAACATAGATAAGCTAATACCTCTCTATTCATGCCACCAAACATATCTCCAAGGTTATAGTACTTTCATTAATCCGCTCCCGAAGTACCAAGTACCTTGATGCATGACATCATCCATTACTACCGTCCTTATCATTCCCTACTAACAAAAATCATATACGATCCATAAAGTACAAACTCTTGTCTCCTTTTCTTTCCATCTGTTGATCTAAACCATGTAGTATTTCTGCGAGTACGTTCTCTTGCTTGAACGCCTCACTTTGGGCTGTCAGTATCATTCCTCTTACTCCATACTGAATAGTCATAGCCATCGCTCGAACACGTCTAGGTTTCACTCATTCCTTCCTACTTAATGCATCAATCACCACATTTTCCTTACTTGGATGGTAGCGAATTTCGTACTCATACTTACTATACAATTTAATCCATAAGGTACTAACCATCATCTGCCCTCTTTTCTATTTGTTGGTCCAGGTCACGCATCATTTCTGCTGGCGCGTTCTCTACCTTGGACGTCTCACTTGAAGTAGCCAATATCTTGTCCTTAACACTTGACTAGATAGTCATGGACATTGCTCTTACTCGTCTTAGTTTCACTCTCCCTTTCTTCTCAACGCATCAACCACTACATTCGATTAATCGAAGCGTCACACAAATCATTCCTCAAAGTTTAGAAAGCCTCTTCTCGTTCTGCACCCTACTCATACTTTTGATTCCTCTAAGTTAGGGAAGTAAGGGGTTTAACAATCTTAGAAAAGTTTGCGATGAAACGTAGGTAAGTAACATGCCAATCCTAAGAATAATCATATCTCGGATGGTGTCGTAGGTACTTCCCAATTCTTCACTGCTTCACTCTTAGTAAACTTAGCATACAACTTCTCCTTCCTCAGTAATTCCAACACTAACTTCAAATGGACTCCATGCTTCTCTTTTTAACAAACGACACTGGTGCATCTCCACGGAAAATGACTAGGTCGTATGAAACCCTTGTCTTGCAACTCTCGAAGTTGTTCAGACAATTCTTGCATTTCCAAGGGTGCTAGACGATATGGAGACTTTGCAACTGGCGTCGCTCCATGAACTAAATCTATGCGGAATTCAACTTGTCGTCGTGGTGGTCATCGACAAATCTTTCGGAAACACATCAATGAATCTCGTACGACAGAAATATCACTCAATTTTGGTTCATCTACCTTTGTGTTCATTAAGGTTTTCATGACTCCTTGAGTACGTTCACCATGAACCTGAAGTACTCACACCTCCAACGGAGATCCTACCACCTTCTCTACATACCTATACCACATCTTTTGGACAACCAGTCCATTCCCACAATCACATCAAAGCTTCCACGACTCAACGGTATCAACGAACTCCAAGGGTTACGAACAATCGAATAGGATAACAAACGAATATCGAGTCAAAGGCTAGAATGCATATAGGAGATTCCACATATGCAAGTAGACGTGGATCAAATGACATAAGAATCCTTTGAAAGAAAGGATACGTATATGCACCGAGTGAAAATGCAACGAAAGAAAATCAACAGACGTACCACGACAAATGAACACATAAAAAAAATATCAATACGAAAGACGGAAATTCTTATACCAATTATCGACTTTACTCGAAAGACCAAATTAAATAATGTTTTTATAAAAATCAATTTAAATTAAGAAAGTCACTTTAAGTATAAAAATCATTTTAAATAATAAATAAATTTGTCTTAAATTTAATCTTTATAAAATTCATTCTGGTTGTCATAAAAAAAATCTAGAGATGGTTATCTAATGGTATATCGTACCTTACCACTATGAATCACTTTAAACCAGCTTTTTATAATAAAATAAAATTTATTAAACCACTTAAAAATTTTCATATCCTATTTGTATAGACCATTTAAACATATTCTTTTTACAAAGATCATTTTAAACATAATTTTTCTCAAACACTAACACAATACTTCCAAAGAGTTTTTACAATTAGACATCAATTATGAAATATGTTACTTAAACAAATGACACCATAATACCAACAGGGACGTAAAACACCGTAAAGGACTCATACACAATTCTATTGTTTGAAAATGAAAGAAAATACCAGGAACCATATACTCAAAATAAAATCAAACGAACTCGTACAAGAAAACTCATGCAAGACGTTACGTACCCAAAAGAAAATGTAAGGTCTTATCCAAAATAACGATCAACAGAGCAAACCTAAAAGCATCGATACTAACACATCGCCAACGGGTTACGAAAACCAAGGGATATACAAAGAAGGGAGTAATGATCCACACTAATATGTTAGGAACAATTAGTGCTTAAAAGAAACCTTTGATACTCATACGAGTAATCAATGCAATGAAAGAACTAACGAAACGTGGCTATATCCGAAAAAGCAGATCCGAACAAACAATATACATCAAGACGTCGAATAGGAAAAATCAGGTATCCTTAGTAACAAAGTACAATGAAGGGATGCTAAGCTTAGACTTATTAGGAAATCCGAACAAACAACCGAGCAAACGAGCAACCTCTATAATAAAAAAAAAAAAAAAAAAAAAATCAATACTAGTAACCGCAAATACTAGATAGAAGGGAAACTTACTATCTATACAACTCAACTTAACACATCCTTCAATTAGGGTAAGAAGAATAATTCTCTACCCATCCATCATCCTTATCATGAATACCATATTCGAATAAAAAAAACATATTACACTACCACCTTACAAACAAACACAAATAAATGCAATCCATGTCACATAGATCTATGTGTGTTGACCTTTAAATATTATGTTGGCCACCATAATTATAAGTTCCTCCTTTCACACGTGTACTTACTTCCAAGATTACCCATATCAATCATAATTCACATATAAGCACATATACCACATTGCACATCTTAAACCACTCAAACTTAACACATAAAAGATGCTCCATCAAATAACTACTTACTTATATCAAATTGAAATCGAAACGACATAAAGGAAAAAAGTCTCGCAACCACTTCCAAAATACGAAATATCCGAAGAATAATAATTAACAACATGACGAGGTAAAGGACGGGATAAACTTATGCTGGGCCTCGCTTGGGTTTGACTTTGCCTCCGCAAGAATCACCCGACTCCGCGGGTCCAGCCCTATACGCGCCACCTACAAACAGATCAACTATCTAGTCTCCTAAAGTTCCAAAAGAAAGCCCTTATAACGCTTAATCCAGTTGGGAAAACGGTAGCCCTAAACTAGACTTCTTACGGGTAAGGGAAAAACATTGCTAAGAATAACTAAGAAATAATACATATATATCAAATAATGTGTAGATAAAATAACAAATGAAAACATAGCAAAATATAAAATATAAAAGCAATGCAAATATAAGGAAAGCATAGCAGTTATAGCCAGCTAAACACTTAAGCCCTAAATGCATCTACATGAAGGATCCCTAGGTTATAGTCTAGGACTCAACACCTACATCTCTATACCAAAGGCCCCGGATACCATCTGCACAACCCCGCCAAGGCGGAAACACGAGGCGTAAACAAGAATGGATATCATCACAACACATGGTGTCTATATAGAGAATACTAAAATGAAAACTAAAGTAAAGCAAAGACAAAGTGTCATAACAATACCCAAAACCTAACAGTGTCTTTATTAATGAGAAAGATGTCTCTCAATAATGACATGCAAACAGAATCTAAACAATATCATTGCAAATGCATTATTCAAACGGAAAGCGATAAATAAACTCCAAGCATCCTACGGTCTCTTCTAGCCACTTCACTCTATCTTAGCACCATTAAGCTCACCTGAAAATGATGCTTAAAACGTCAACATAAAGTTGAGCGAGAATCATAGGTTTACACACAATAACAATACCCCAAAATAAACTTTCCAATAGCTGCTGCAATTTACCAAAACAATTCCATGACAACAATTAACAACAACGACGGAACGTGCACACGACCACAATCATATCAACTACATATGTGCGCAACATGGCCTCATATTAGCTTACGCGAGTCTTACCACCGTCACACCCGTTTTGCATATTGGGATCCACAATACCAAACATATCATATTGCAACACAACGGAGAAGAAAAAAGTGGAAAAAAAAAAACGACGTGCCCACGATCCATTATACATAACTACAACAAGCTTAAAATATTTACACGACAACGAGCAGCATTCTCACCAAAATAACATGAGACAAAAGGGCTATGAAACCACTTTTTTGCTTAGCTTTCCAAAAGAATTCCAACAATAAGCTCCAAACAACAGCACAATCTATAACAACAAAATAACTCGTGTACAGATACTAAGCCAAAAGCTTAAGCACATGTAACAATCATATGAATGGATGTCTAAGGTGATTCTATTAACCCCATGGTACCGCCACAAGACCCGAACTTAACCACTTCATTAACAAAGTTTCACTAGTTAGTCACATTTGTTTCAAAACTGCAGAATTTTAACGTGACTTAACGTACTTACTGACCTCCATAATTCATACCAAAAATCCACATATGTTCATTTATGAGATAATTAACACCTTAATGAAGTACCAAGAGCCATTTACATGCACAAGTACTCCTAAGAAAATCAAACTTCAAAACAGTCCCAATTCGGATCTGTTTGCACACTAAAAAGTTTGGACCTAAAAACCAAACTTAGACTCCAAATCATAAAAAAAAAAAGAATCTCTCTGTTGGGGGATTTCTAATAGACACATAGAACTAAACTCCTGTAGAAGGGATAAGCTAAATTCGAATTTTAAGTGGGGGTTTTATACCTCGTAATCTGACCTAACGTTTGAATGACTTCCCGACCTCAAAAACCTTCAAGGCCGGATGTTCTGGAAACTAGACTCTCTGAGCTACATCATAGGCACCGGAAACTTGACAAAAGCTATTACCATCATTGAGATAACAGCCGAACAACACAACCCTAAATTCTGCCCTAATCTAAATCATGTTTTAACGCGATCTAAACCCTAACGAATACACCCATATGATCTTAATTAAACCCTAATCATTATAACATGTTTATTATATCATTAATTACAGATGTTATGAAACTCTAATTATCCATCATAATAATTATTACATGTTTTTAATGATAATTAACTCAAAGGATTATAATTAATACCTTAAATCTTCGAATCTCGAACACAAAAATCACAAACATATGAAAAAAAAAGATTCTTCTTCCTCTTTGATAAAATTCGGCTGATGACAAATTAAAAACAAGGGCGAAGTGGGTTTTTAGGTATCTATACAGGTTTACAAAAAGTTTAAGATATATATCTTTTAACATTTTAATTAGATAAGGATTTGATTCCTTTTTTTTCTCTTCCTTTCTTTTTGGCCGATTTCCCCTTTATTTATATTTATATTTTTATTTTATTTATTTATTTATTAATTACTTAATTATTTGCATTACCTTAAGTTTTTATAAAACCTAAACTTATTTGAGTATACCTTTTTGCGTAAACGCGATTTACTAGACTTTTAAAATAAATAACTTTTCATTTTTATTTTAACCTAACTTTCCAAAAATAGAAATTCACATTTCATTCTTATTCTAACTACTAACACCTATTCATACCTAACATTACTAACACATAAATACGTATATGTAATAATACTTACACGATAAATCACTAAAACGCTTAAATCACAAAATCATTTCCTTGTCACCAAAAGTGAACGAAATGAATTCAACCAATCTCACCAACATTCCAATCTCATTGAGATGATCACACTCAATAGATTGACTGCCAATTTCTCACATAATCCACATAAACGCTATAAACACATATAATCACATAACCCATTCATTGCAACAGATACATAAGTCAACACTAATAGTTTGACTAACCTGCTCAAGTCATGGTTGTCACAATCGGCCCAAAAAAAAAGATGTCGCACTGTGCCAAAAAACGAAAATATTCGGGAAAAAATTAGCCCTCCGCAACGCAATTTTTTTTTCCCGAAGCGTAAAAAAAAGAAAATATTCGGGAAAAAATTAGCCCCGCCACAACTCATCAGCCCCAAAAAAAAATTCCGAAACGTACAAAAAAATTTATTCGGGAAAAAATTAGCCCCGCCGCAACGCGCGGGTTCTTTTTGCTTGTTAACACTATCATTCATTCATTATTATTTTACTTTTCTTTCAATCCGTACCAAATCCAAATCTTATTCTAAACCATGATCATACCAAACGCACCCTTATTGTTTTTGAAAGACAAGCGTAAAAATTTTAACGGGGACAATACTTGCATTTTTTAGAAAGCTCAATACATTTTTTTCAGGAGGTATGCTACGTCCATAAATGTTTCACAAAAGAATTTTTCACAAAAGAATTTGGCATGCATTGATAGGATGATGAAAAATTAAAAGGAAGAATGAGAAATGGATAAGATGATTTAATTGATGACAAGTCATTTTGTGAAAGTTTCTTTATAAAAATTTCGTTGATTTAGCATTTTTCTTTTTTTCAGTTTACACTAAAAATTATGGGTCGGGTCAGCTAGTTTGGGTCTATAGTCGAAATTCTTCTCACGTTTGATCAATCTTGATACCGTAGACTCACTCGTTCTGGAACCTTTGCAACATCTTTCGTGTTTCCCCATCACTTGTTTTCTCATGCAAACAAACCCATCTCAACGTTCCTTAATCTTAAGATATTTGGTGAACCCCAAAAGTAATTACCAAACATCAGGTCAATATCTCTGTTCTTGAACTCTATTCCATAAAAAATACACTAATATCTTCTTATGTCACAGTCTCTGTTTGAAAAGTAATCAGATTTTTAAAAAACTTTAAATAGTTATTAGGAGCAATTGCTTATGCTTCTCATTTTTAGCTGTTAGGAGCTGTAAATTTGGTGGGTTAGGAGTACCTAAAATATATTATATCTATGTATACTTTACGTGTGATTAACTGTAACATTTACTATAACAGTTTATGGATAATTAAAAAAGAGCGAGATAACGAACAAACACAATATTTAATATATAAGTTTTGATAACATGTCCATTCGGGTGTGTGTCAATAGATTAGGAAAGATTAAAAGTGTTGCACTTTTACCATAACTACCACAAAGTGGTTAAGTACAAAAGTTAAGCATGTTTGAACCTTTAAAATTGTTGTAAGGGTTATGTTTAGCATAACGCTCTATCTATTTCCCAATAATTTGGAACACAAATGGACTTTATATTGGTACACAATCATATCATACAATTAGTCTCGACTTACCGTGGAAGGTATCTCTACTCTCGGATTTACCCTAGGGTGGGGGTATGATCTTTCTGCATTCCACCTCCCGCATACCCTGCTCCGGCGGGATTGGGTATGTTGTTGTTTTAATCATATTATACAGTTACCGGACTCATTTGCAAATGTGAGGATGTACTAGGAATTCGTAATTATGGATCCCATATTATATCATAACAAAAGCTTTGTCTCATATCGTTTGAAATTCACATATTACAGAGCATATGTTGAGATAGTGTACGCTGGTTACCTCTTGGGTGTCAATGTGTCATGTAGTCTCGGCAGCGATGGCATTGGCATAGTCTCTCTAGGTGCTTAATTCAGTATGAACATACAACCTGACATGTATATTATGTGCTGCTTACTAGTAATGGAACCATAGCAAATCAAAAGAAAATCAAGTATTGGATACGAATTTTGTCAGTGCATTTTTCCAACCTTTAGGCTGTCAGTAGAAATTTCTTTTGAAACATAATTGTTGCAGGTTTTTGACCTTTCAAATAGAAATATAGTTTTTGAATAAGTTGCTGGATTTTTAATATTAGGTTTCTTGTTAACATAAAAAATTTATGTTAATTTTTATGGTTGACGTCTTTGTCTTCTAAATTTTTTATATGTTTGGTAGCATCAAACATAGCTAACTACTTCATATTATTCTTACTCTTGAACATTGGATCAAGGTATGTGGTTGCATGACTGTTGATACGTCCTTAACATTTTCCGGTCTAAGTTCACTGCTATGCGTTAGACCTAATATACCTATAAAGCCTTGTTTAATCATTGTAAGTTAGACTGATGACCATACTCGTTCATAAAAGTAACATAAGTTTTAGTTTGTTGAACGGTGTAAGTTCGTGCATGGGGTTTGATAAGATATTCTTGCCTGCATATTTCTTATTGTTAATTTAATAATCTCTGTAGAAATTTGTCCTTAGTCTGATAAAAAAATGATTTCATCAAAAAAATATACAGATATATATTTATGCAAGTTAACCTTTTTACATGTTTTTTGATCAGATATTCTTGACTTCGTGTACATTGTTCTTTCCTGGCAATGGACAGTTGTACAACAAGTAACTTTGAACTTGCATAAAGTTTGAAGTAATGAAGAATAAAACATGGAGATGGGTTTTAGGTTTAACTTATATACTTGCTGTTCAACCATTTGGATTGCTGCTAGTTTTGTTAGTTCAGTCAGTTTGTTTGATGTGGCGACTCTCTCATTTCTCATTACGTACATAGTAATTCATTGATTTTTAATATACTCCCGTTAGGAGAAAAATTGGCTTACATAGAGGATAAAATGGGGTGGGGTGGGCATCTGCTTTTTGGAGAAGTAGAGATGATAGTATTCTCCAAGAACACAGACACAGAGGCAATCACCCTTCTTGTAGAAAAAGATGAGGTTGCTCAGACTATTGGATTTGACATTGAGGTACATGTTACCGAATGAACAGTTGAGGTTGATGATACGATGACGGCTTGTTGCCTTGGAAACTAATGTTGTATTGGATCAACATGCCATTGGATATGCTACCGGAGAATTGGACTCAAAAGGACGTTGGACTCGTACAAGACTTGCAAAAGTCAGCCTTTTGATTTGCCCATTCTGGTTTCTTGCGCAACTCTCATTTAATCTGTCTTTGAAGTATACTACTGTCACAGTGAGCATTTACGATCTGCAAATTCTTTCACCTCTAATCATACAAATTTCAAAATCAAGTAAAAAACCTGCTTATTTGTTGGTAATGGTTTCTATGCAATGATGTAATTTTTTTTTTCAAATACAGTCAAATACCATCTTAAGCAGTGCATCCAGCCTCTCACATTTTGGGTTTTCCCTTGCATTCTTGGGGGAGAAGTTCACTTGGTTAAAGCTGTTGAGTGTTCTCCTGTGCATGGGAGGTACTATAATTGTCAGTTTGGGCGACTCGAAAACTGGCACAAGTGCAACGGCTTCAACCCCTACCCTTGGAGATTTTCTTGCTCTCGTTTCATCAGCTTTTTATGCTGTTTACATTACCCTCATCCGTAAAAACCTTCCAGACGAGGATGATGATGCCAAAACTGGGAAGGTCAGCATGGCCCAGTTTCTTGGGTTTTTGGGGCTATTCAACCTCTTGATTTTTGCACCTATTGCGTTTATACTTCATTTGGCTAATCTGGAGCCTTTTGATACAATAAGCCGGAAGCAGTTTGGTCTAATTGTGAAAAGGTATGTATGTGTTAGTCTTACCTTCTGTGTCTCATGCTTGTGTCTTGACTAAGCATATTCGTTATGTTGGCTGTTATATTTTTACCAATGTTTGATGGTTGGTTAAATTTTGTCATGTAGTTAATCATGTGCATCCTACAGTCTCAATGAGCCAATCTGAATTTTACTTAGATCAAGGCCAAATCTTCTCGTAATTCATGTTTTATGCGTTTTGTTTCTATGCGTATTAGATTTGTTACTAGAATATGTTGATCGGCAAGAGCTTATATGCAGTAGCTAGTCTATTTAATCTCAATTTAATATCTTTTCGTGTATGCAGAATTGGTTAATTGTGCCTTAGAAAGGAGGTAAAGAGAGATGACTGGCATTAAATTGTTAATTATTTGTTTATTTGGCTGTCATATACTCATATGTAGTACAGTGGTTTTTGATCTCTGGACTACAAAAATTGTTTTTGGTGCCTCTGTGACTCATGTTTTTGGCATGTTTGATCTTGGAAAATGGTAGTCCATGTGTCCCATATCTTTATTGTTTCTATAATTACGACTAACTAAACAAAACTTGTCAGCCACAATCATGACCACTAATTTGAACGACTTATGATCAACAATTCAGCATGTATGACACTAGATCAGAAAAATAAGATACAATGGGCCAGTAAACTAGGGTAGGTTTTACTGTTGATTTGTCTTGCCCAATACTTTCACATAAGACTCTATCTTCAGAGGTTTTTCTAAATGATTGAACCAGTGTCATTTATTTATTCTATTCTCGTCTTGTTTTGAATTCAAGTGCATTTGTCATGCAAGCTATCCCGAGGCATAACTTCGAAGATCTATATCTAAAGTTTAAACTGATGCCTTTAAATTACCCTCTATAGTTGTCTATTTGATATCATTCGTTTTTGCGCACTTTTCTTTGACATTTCTTTTAATCCACCTCATTACACAAATATTCCCATGATGTTGCCTAAAGCTGCCACATGGAAGCTAATTTTTGGATGATTTTGTGACCATAATATAGGTTTTACTGATAACGTGCTTGCGATTACTTTGTGGGCAAAAGCTGTTTTACTCACTACTACAACGGTGGCAACAGCAGGACTCACAATTCAAGTTCCTTTGGCAGCTATTGTTGATACTGTGATAGGAAATGCACCAGGTTTTATGGATTATATTGGAGCTGCTGCAGTCATGGTAGGATTTGCTGGCATCAACATTCCTTCAGATACATGTTCAGCCCCGAAAGAAGCAGCTCTTGAACTTGAAGAAAATCACACAACTGATCACTCTCGACCTCAAGAGGGCTAAGTGTAAAACCATTAGGTTCATTCAAGAATTTATACCATATGATCCTAATTTCGATAGAGCCTGTATGATACTTTTTTGTGATATTATAACATTATTCATGCTACTTTACAAGGATGCAAGTTGTGATTTCACCCATGTAATAGAAAAACTATTCCCTTCTATATCGTATTTCGGGTAAAACAAGCAATTTTTGGTACTGGTGAAAAAGTTTGGTTTGATACACTCTGTCCAGCTGCACTAACATTTCTTCTAATGTGTTATATGTACCTACAATGTGTTGAGTTAAGATCAACATAGATCAATTATTTGTTATATATCCAATAAATCAATCTTAGCCATTTATTTTTTATCAAAAATAAAAAAACCCACGTTCCACCTCTTTTTTAAAAATAAAATATCTTACAAACGGTAAATCGTCACACGACAAAAAATACACCATCGCGACGAGTATTTTTTTATCTTTCAGTAGACGGGTGACACGATAGACTTGTCAGGACTTTTTTCGATATTTTTTTTTTCAGTCACGAATTGGGAAAATCATATATGATTCGTATACGATAACGAATATCATATCTGAATTTCATAAAAATCATATATGATTGTCATAAAATCATATAATGATTTGTGATTTCCGACGCATTTTTTTTCATTTGTTTCTCACGAATGCGTAAATCATTATGATTTCGTATGCCGAAATCATATATGATTCGTATAACGAATCATATATATTTCATAAAATCATATATGATTTCATAAATCATATAATGATTTTAGTAAAATCGTATATGACTTTATAAAATCATAAAAAAGTTCGTCGAAAGTACATAGTGTCGCCCTTCTATAGAATAATAATTTGATCTCGTCACGATGATATGTTTTTTGTCGGAACGATAACATGTGATATATTTAATTTTTAAAAAAGAGGTGGAAAGTGGTTTTTTTTATTTTATTGAACTTTTGGCACAATGTATTACTTGCATAAAAATCTAATCTTATTAGATAAAGTGGTTTAATAGGTTGTAAAATAGAACTGGCAAATATTGGCCTGTGTCAAAAAATACACGGCTTCCACGAGAAATTCGTTTTCTTGGGCTGTCTGCAAATCCATTCAAAAGACTTGAGCCGAATGTCGTGAGGGTTTGGCATGATTTGTTTACTAACTTTTTAAACATGAATCTTCAACTAAACATACAGCATTGCAACAAAAATACTACATATAATACAGTAACAACATAACTTAACAACAAAAATACTATATAATACACTAACAAAATAACTTAACATAACTTCGATATATTAGAACTTTAGGTGTCATAACACCATAACATCAAAAAAGTGCTGCCACAATCAACTTTAACATTTCAACACCAACACACCAAAATATCTTCTAATCATAACACCCCATAACACCACTTTTTTTAGACCTACCATTTTTCTTTTTTTCATTTTAAAAAACAAACTAAATATTTAAACAATTAATAAAAGTACAAATTATAATTAAAACAAAAACAAAATAAAAAACCCTTTTTTAGCCCCTTTCTCCTTCACCCATTTTTCATCTTCTTTGAGACAAAAAAAACACACACAAACACGCAATACACACACTCGATCAACACACACACAATCAATACACACACAAATCCATTTAAAATGAAAAAAAAAAGAAAAAAAAAGAAAGCGCTGCATTGCAGTGTTGGTGAGGCAACGCCAGCCCCAATGGCGTGGTGTTTTCATCAACGGCGGTATCATAACGCCCCCAACGCCGTTGCCACGTGGGCATAACGCCGATTGGGGCGTTATGGTACGGTGTGCTCTTACATGGTGAATATTGTTATTGAAAGTTATACTACTGATTGTGACAGAAATATATATTAATTACGAAGACCAAAACATAAAAAAAGAAGTAAACTTTTCTATACAACATTGAAACTTTGATAGCATATTATTTAACTCATCAGAAACTTGAGCATAATTATTTTTTGTAAGAGGTGTGAAAAAGGGTAATCCTGTTTTGTATCCACAATCTTTGTGGTAGAAAGAAAAATATGGAACCCGACCTTATAACAACCCGATTACTTATTGGGTCAGGTTACGGTCACTTTTCATAATCAAAATCCCAATCAACCCGACCCGATAACCCGACAACCCGACCCGATAACCCGACAACCCGACCCGATAACACCCCTATATAATATCCTTAAACCAACTATAACCCCCTCACATCCTCATTCTTTCGCATTCGAGCTTCATTTAAAAACAAAAAAACAAAACAAAAACGTACTAAAATTAGATGAAGATATTCGGCAAACAAGTTCATCCAAGACAGATTATACTTTTTGCCTCTGGGTAACGTATTTTTTCGTAAATCCATTAGCATATAGATATTAAATTAAAAATATTTTAGTATTTATTTCATACTTTGGTATTTTATTATAGATGCTAGTAGTTGCATCACCAGCTACGATATTCAATAGATCAAATCAAACTCAAGAAACACCGCCTCAAAAGAACAGAATCAGCTATGGAAGATTCCTTGCATCCAAACGACTCGTGATAATTTTGCTGCTATAAATGCGGCCACGTTGATGCAGATAACGCTAATGTATACTAGTTTTTTATGTTACGCTTCCAGTTTTAAATTATTTTTGCTGTTGACTATTTTGTTGTAAGTTTTATACTTTTATATTTACATGTAACCAGCTAGTTATACTAATCAGTCAGTAAATAAGTATCGTCTAATACTCCGTACTTGTTTTGTTTAGATGCAAGATAAATTCATATTTATCAAGATTAGCATCATCAACCAGCAGACTAGCAGTTGGTTTGCAATAGATGTCAGCAGTACTTGTTTGTTTATAAGGAGGCTAACAGCCAAATGATTATCCGCCTTCCCGGGCAATGCAGCTGTCACGAGCTGGACAAAAACCAAAACCACTAATACAAAAACACACATTTGAACACGCGCTATTGGCCTGTTCGAATTCGTGCTCATGATCATGCACCAAGTGATAATCAAAAAAAGATTTGGGATGTTGATTTGCTTCAAAGGAAGGTCAAATACTATCTATTATCATGTGTGTTTTTCTTTCTTTTTTCTCTCTCTTTAACGTTGTTGGTTGTCATTTATATTTCTATTAACATGTGGTTGGAGATGTGTTGGAGAAATGGGTTTGGTATAAAGGTGAGGGGTGTATGGTAATTAGGTGATAGTTGAGGGGTGTAAAGTGTAAATATTGTAGGTAAAGTATCGTCGGTGGTGTGGTAGTGGGTTGCTGTCTAGGAGTTTATACGTAAGTCTCATTACATGATTATGAAAGATTATATTTAAGACTTAAGAATTTTATAAAATGCATGTAAATGTGTGGTTAAGTGTTTTAGTTCATGTTGAGACTAAACTTTCATGTATTTATATTTTTTATGTAAATTTTAGACAATATGATTCTTTTCGTTTTCAAATGTTGATAGATAATTAAATTGAAAAGAACGAGCTTTACTAGAAAGTATTCATATAATATTATTATATTATACCTATTACTCTCACCGTCTTAAAATAAGTGTCTAATTTGACTTTTTTTGAGTCAAGCTGGTTCAACTTTGACCTTATTTTTTTTTGTTATATACTCTCTCCGTCCCAAAATTATTGTCTTCCAACAAAAAACACACAGTTTAAGAAACTTGCATTTATTACTGTTTTCTCTTTCTTACTTTTTGACAAAATGACAATTTTACCCTTAACTAAATTAATTAAAGCATTATTTAAAGTTTGTAATAATAATTTCGAATATAGTAAACTTGATCAAACTTTCTTATCTATTTTTAGTAGTTGACAATTAAATTAGGACATCCCAATAAGGAAACGTGGACAATAAAAATAGGACGGAGGAAGTAATAATTGATGCAAATTATATGAATGGATTGAGTTTTAATTGTATTTTTATTAGTATAATTTTTTTAAAGTATTATATAACAAAAAAAGTTATATTTAAAGTCAAAGTTGAACCAGTTTGACTCTGAAAAATCGATCTGGACATTTATTTTGAGACTGTAGGAGTACTATTGTAGGTAGTATTTCATGTGTATCAAAATTATTGTCTAACTTTTTTTTTAAGAAGTCTTAAATTAAATGTTTACCGCTAGAAATAGATAGTGAAATTTAATCTAGATTATCACATTACCTTTTAATTTAAATTATATTTACCAATTTTAAAAGAAGTAATAATTAATTTAGTTAATGTTAAAATTATCATTTTGCAATAAAAATAAGAAAAAAAAACAATAATAATTATGTTTTTTTAACTGTGTATTTTATCAGGAACAATATTTTGAA